>JABFFJ010000300.1:0-10524 GCA_013623715.1 Fusarium verrucosum
AGCCTGACCCCCCGCTCCTCTGAGGTGCTCAAATCCCCTCCCCCTCCTACGCCCAATCCCAACACGCCTCCATTGAAACCCCTCGCTCGCTCGCTCGCTCGTCCTGCTTGCTTGCCTGTCTGTCTGTCCGTCGTCCTGCCCCCCGTCCGTCTTGCTGCGGCGCCTTGCTCGCCGCCCTCTGTGATCTGTGCGTGCTTCTGTGCCTCGACCTCTTTTGACCTTTTAGGTCCTACTTCTCAACCTTTTTTCCCTTTGCTCCTCTTCTTCTTTTCCATATGAGTTCTATGAACTCCCGCTTTAAAAGCCTTGGCTTCGGAAAACGCAAGTCCACCGCAAGCATACAGACCCCGGAAGGTCTGACACCGAGCCCAACCCCTCCTCCAGGTCAAATACCGCAGCCTCCTCAGCAGCAGCAGCTAAACGCTCCATCAATCCCACCTTCGTCTTCCACGACGACTCTTCCGATGAATCACCCGGGCCCCGGCAACCGTCCACCCAGCTATACCGCAAACTTTCCTCCTGGTCAAAACCCTCTTGGTCGTACCAGTCCTCTCGCTCAACAGCACAACCGCACTCCTCCTACCCAAATGGTTGGCGGTCCTCCCCCGATCAACACCGGAGCCCCCATGGGCTACCCTCCCGGTATGGCTCCCATGGGTCAGGGCCCTCCTCCGATGGGAGGCCCTCCTGGTTTCGGACAACAACCACCACCTCCTCAAGGATATCCTCCTCCTGGCCCCCCAGGCGCTCCTATGAACCAGCAGTTCCAGCGACCAGGACCCGCTGCTGAAGTCGAGGGCGCCAGCAAGAGCAAGGCTCAGCTCATTGTCGGCATTGATTTTGTAGGCATTCGATCAGCTACAAGCACAACAATCACTGTGGCTAACAGTCAATCAACAGGGTACCACATTCTCAGGTGTCGCTTTTGCTTTCGCGACCAACAACGAAGCCAAGGAAGATATCATCACCGAGTGGCCAGGTGCTGGCTCCTATACTAAGCAAAAGGTATGTCAGCGTGGGAATAAGACGAGAGCCCGAGAAGGCATCGAGCTAACGACTGTATTCGACAGATCCCAACAGTGCTTTATTATGATCAATACCAAAAGGTGGTAGGATGGGGACCTGACATTGCCGATGCTCTCGCCCCTACCGGCTATCCCAAGCCTGGCGTACAAAAGGTCGAGTGGTTCAAGCTGCAGCTGATGCTGAGCGGTAACACATATATCGACCCTATCAACCTTCCCCCTCTGCCCCCAGGAAAGTCCGAGATTGATGTCGCCGCCGATTACCTTTTTAAGCTTAGACAGGCTATGCGGTCAGCTCTGCAAAAGGCGTTGGGTGAAGTTTTTAACCGAGAAGAACGCAACATCCGATACTATCTGACCGTCCCTGCTATTTGGAACGATGCCGGAAAGGCCGCCACTCGAGCTGCTGCTATCCAGGCTGGTTTCCTTCGCGATGAGAACGACAACCGTCTGACCCTCGTATCGGAACCTGAGGCTGCCGCCTTATTCTGCTCCAAGACTGGTCTTTTGGATCTCAAGGTCCACGACGCCGTCCTGATTGTGGATTGTGGTGGTGGTACTGTCGATTTGATTGCATACGAGGTCGAGGAGGAGAACCCTTTCACTGTCGCTGAATGTACGGCTGGATCTGGTGACTCTTGCGGTTCAACAGCTCTGAACCGTAACTTCAGTAACATCCTCCGCACCAAGATCCGCAAGATGAAGTTGCCTGATGGTTCCAAGACCGCTGGCCGAGTCTACGCCAAGTGTATTATGGACTTTGAAAACCGAATCAAGGCCGACTTCCGAAACAACGGTCAAAAGTGGGCTGTTGATGTTGGTATTGAGGCTGAGTTCCCTGAGGCTGGCATTGAGGAGGGTTACATGACTTTCACCAACGAGGAGATTCTCCAGTGCTTTGAGCCTGTGGTCAACCGTATCCTGGAACTCGTGAGAAACCAGATCATTGCCATCCAGGCTCAGAACCGAACTCTGCAGAACATCCTGGTCGTTGGTGGTTTCGGTGCCTCCGAATACCTTTTCCAGCAAATCAAGCTCCACGTCCCTCCTCAGTTCCAGTCCAAGGTTGTCCGACCTATGGACTCCGTCGCCGCCATTGTCAAGGGTGCTGTCACTGCCGGTATTACAGAGCGAATCGTTACTCATCGTGTTGCACGACGACACTACCTCATGGCTACTCTTCAGCCCTTTAAGGAAGGCTACCACCCTGAGGCTTACCGTGTGCCCTCTCTCGATGGAAAGGACCGCTGCAAGTTCACCCGCCAGATCTTTGTCCAGAAGGGCCAGAAGGTCAAGAACGGCGAGCCTGTCAAGGTCTCTTTCTTCCGACAAGTCGCCCCAGGTGCCACTCTCATGTATGAGGATGTGCTGTATGCCTGCGACGATGATGTCTGCCCCGAATACACCAAGGATCCACGTAAGTTTAACAAGGTTTTGTTGATAGCACAACACTAACTAGCTGTCTACAGGCATCAAGGAGGTTGTCACTCTCACCTCTGATCTATCCCGCAAGAACCTAGAGAAGGACTTTGAACGAATGGATACCCCTCAAGGCACATTTTACCGCGTTTACTTCGATATCTACCTGACGCTGGACGGTTCGGAATTCAGCGCCGAACTTGTCTGCCAGGGCGAGGTCATGGGCCGCTGCCGCTCTCGCTTCAGGTAAACAAGATCAAAACGGAAGAGAAAGCGAAAGTCGATAAGTTTAAGGTTACTTTAAAACCGCATGATACCTAGGAAGACCTGCGCAGGCCTGGGATGACGCCAAGTCAGCACGCAAAGGAGATTATTTTTACGACTGCCTCGAGAGGACTCGAAAAGGCCGTACAACATGTCGAGCGAAAGATGTTGGATTTAGTATTGAGAAGTTAAACAAACGGGGCGTGCAAGATAGACCAGAGTGTCTGAGCCTGGTGCTACGTTCCGGGATAAAGAGGGGAAGAGTTGCATGCATGAACGACATGACGATTACTCGTATATAGATGATGAATTCTAGTTGAATGAACACAGGCTACAGAGTCAAATCGAGGCGACTGACTATCTTACGGCACTCTTTCTCGCAACAACTTCTCCCTTGAAGTTATTCACAGTGTGTGACGATAGTGTTATGGATGGCCAGAGATGTATTCTCAAGTACATACGACCAAAGCTCGTAGAGAACACGGGGTCCCGTCCGCTCCCCCATAGTTAAGCTGCGAAGCGCTGGATTAGTAGTTGGGTCGGTGACGACCAGCGAATCCCCGGTGTTGTATGTTTTTGAACTTTTTGACGGTATCCATGTTACCTGATGTGGTAATTGGCTTGGTGGGGTAGAGTTGCTTTAACTGAGTACCTACACACGTGGATGAATAAAGTGCTGGACTAGATAGGAGAATGAAGACGTTATTTACTGTTACCAGCAAGGTTCTTCATTTATTATTTAGGTTAGTAGGTAAATTGGTCGCCGTTGACATGAGGCCTCTCACTCTCACGGGGAATACTCTCACGTCCTGATTCGCGACTGCCCTGACGTCATATTCAACCTGCCATGTTAGCCAACATCAGGGCATGCCTGCCTGCGTGGCAGGAACACCAGCCACGGTTCCTTTCTTGAGAGGTAGCATCGGATACCTTAGTAGTTCCCATGTTATTCTGTCTTCTCGATCATCAATTATTTTCTCTCCTCTTCTGCCTTTATAATTATATGATTCTCTCCTTTACGCTGGGCGAGTCCTTGAGCTCGTCTTGATCCTCTTTTCTATCCTTTGAATTATTTCCTCAGATTCATCTTTGGCTTGCTTTACTATGCTTTTTGGGCATTCAAACACCAAAAATAGCTGCTACAACATCATATCTTGAACACCCTGGTCGTTTCAGATTCTCGCTTCCTCCTCTCATTGTTGTGTTTCCACGATAGCCTAACCCTATCGCGTTTCCCTCGGCCGGTCTATCCCTGCTTATTGGACCAACAATTCATCGTTCGTTTGGTCACTTTGCCTTGAACCGCAGATCAATTGGACAAGGGTGATCAAGAAACAGTTTCTCGGCATCAAGAAAACGGTGCCTACACGTCACTTTCGACCCTGGACCCTGGTTCCATACCAACACCATCGTTGGACTTATATCTGCCTCTCAGCCGCTGCTTGAATAGTCTCTTCGACGCTATGATCACGACTTGCTAACACTCCTTGCTTTCTGATTCTTTGGATCTGAAGGCACTTCGTTCGACACACTTATTGCCTCTTGGCCCCAGCAACATACATTCGGCATCTTGGTCTTGGACTTGCACCAAACTTCTTGAGCCGTGAGATGGTATTCTCGTCAAGGTATAGAGGCGCTAGTAGCGTTTCCTCGATTTTCCGGGTGTTGGTACCTACTCTTGCCGTTGGGTTCGTTCTACAGGCGTCGGGGGTGGAGGGTGCTCATGATGCATCAGACATAGGGCTTCTGCATTATCCAGGGCGAATTAGATCTCCGAGCCGGGGCGAACCAGAAGACTCCAGCAGGACGATTCCCTTGACCATTACCAACAAATGCGACTCAACCATCTGGCCCGGCATTGCGACCCAGGCTGGCAAAGGCCCGGGAACCGGAGGATTCGAGCTCAAACAAGGAAAGAGCAAAGACCTCTGGGTCTCATGGGATTGGCAAGGTCGGGTTTGGGGTCGTACAAATTGTACTGTGAATGGTGATTCGTGTTCATGCAAAACAGGCGACTGTTTTGGGATGTTGGATTGCGAATCCAGTGTAAGTGCTGAAATGCAAATACGGTTCGTACAATTCTAATCGCCAACAGGGTTCCACGCCGGCGACGCTCGCCGAGTTTACATTGGCCGGTGGTCTGCATGGAAAGCAAACCTTTTACGACCTCTCTTTGGTGGACGGGTACAATCTCCCAATAGGCCTCAGCTACATCCCTTCCAAGAACACGACCTTTATCCCACCCAATCTCACCAACTGCGCCTGCATTGCATCACCTAGTTGGATATATGCCAGCAGTCAGACCGGAACGTATTACACAAATTCGACATACCCTGTTCCGTTGGAAACTCGGGTCAGCAGCGAGAATGCTCGGCGCTGGTGTCCATGGAAGTACCTCGCGTTTCCACCCACTAAGCCTGGGGATGGCATCTATCCTTATCCAGACGATGACATCCAACGGCCAGAGTTCTCCCCCTGCAACAGCGCATGCGCTGCATACGGGACCGACCAGGACTGTTGTGTAGGAAAGTATCATGACCCAGATGTCTGCAAGCCGTCCGCCTACAGCAAGAGAGCCAAAATTATATGCCCCGATGCCTATAGCTTCGCTTTTGATGATAAGAAATCCACCTTTATCATTCCCACAGGTGGAGGCTGGGAAATAATCATGTGCCCCAAGGGTCGCTCAACTAACATTCTGCAACAACTTGGCGCCGAGATGAACGAGCTCGCTGAATCTGGAAATCTTACAGAGGTGACACAGAAGAAGCTCAAAGACGTCACTTATATCGTATCTGATAAGAGCCTCGGAAACCATGTGTTACCCACAGCACTCATGATGGCTTCAACGGCGTTGACAACTGCACTTTGGCTACTGGTTTAAGTGTGTTCCTTGTTTTGGGAGGAAATTAGCTATTGGAGTTATGCCTATTTACTTTGTTCCGAGTTCAGGCTGGTTCCTGGTCTCGATTTCACTCCTTTGAGCCCACGCTACGCATACGATTACATGATAGATGATGAAGAGGAAACCGCCCATATCCCTTGTTAGAACGTTTATACCCCTTTTTTAGATAACCTTGAATGAAATACTTATTCTTGCATCTTGCTTAACTACCTAGGTTCTATCGCTGAGATTTCACGCTTTATGTCCACCCATGTAATTGTTTGTCACCTCTTGATGTGAGACAACCTCTATATTCGAATTTGTGTTGTGTAAACGTGCCATGCCGCTCGTCTGTCTATTTACGTTTCTTCTCCTTCCGCCTCCTCTCCCATTCAGCTCGCTCCTCTTCGTCACTTCCACTAAACTCAGCATCATCATCACTATCGTCTGGGACATCCAGCACAGCACCGCCCGCCGAGTTGTTAACATTGATAAAGTCACCGGCATTTTGGTTCGCATATTCGTGCTTCTGGATGATTTCGCGGAGTTCTTTGTTTGTAGGATCGACGAGCTGGTAGGGAGTAAGGCGGGCCTTGTTCTTGACTCGCGTGCTGGAGCCAGCTTCAAGCATCATCTCGACGAGGGCATTGCCAAAGGGTCGCTGGGCGGGTGGCTCAGAGTTTATCCATCGAATGGCGCTATGAAGGGGGGTGTCGCCGTCTTGACGGTTAATGGGATCGCACTCGAATTCGGGCTGGTCGAGGAGGTTGTCGATGATCTCGTCTAAGGCGGTGAATTAGCTTATGGTTATATACTGAGATTTGTGTGATGCGCACAGTTTCCGTACGAGGCGGCTTCGTGGTAGAGATAGTTTCCCATGACGGTCTTTGTCTCGTTGAGGAGCTTTGAGATCTCGACGTCGTCCTTGTCCTCGAGAAGGTCGTTGAGAAGGTCGACATTATTGCGGCGACAGGCCTCGATCAGTTGTTCCTGGATGGTTGCTCCCTTGATAGGACTCGTGTTAGTTTATCGACCTGCAGTAGGGGGGGGGAGTCTTGAGCATGACATACATCGTGCTCATCGCCTCCCGACATGTTGAGGTCTGTCGTTGTTGTTTTTCAAGTTCGCGAGAGCGGGGGTATTGAATCCCACAGGTCAAGTGTTGGAAGGGATTCTTAAAAGCTTGACTTGTGTCACCTGGGTAGGATCTCAAGGTTGGTTCGTGTCGTTGTGGCTTAAGGGAGGCAGTGAATGTCGGGGATGGACTGTGTGGTAGGTTTTGGCTGTTTCATGTTTTGGCGGTAGGTATTTGGAGGGGCAATATGATGCCCAGCCTAAGAGACCCTAAGCTCTTAGGGGACTTGGGCGGAAATGGCGGGGAGTTTGGCGCTAAAGCGCTAAAGCTGCCACCCATCCATTCCATGGACGCGCCCCACCAGTTTCAGTCATCTTCATCGGTATCGGTAAAATAAAAAATAGTCATACTTCAAGATCGTCAATACAACAGCAGCACTCACTCCTCAACAATCACTACAAACACAAAGTCTTATTCTTTAAGAAAATAAGCGGGTTATCTCTCTAAATAAACAAGAGCTATCTCTTCCGCCTACACCGCAAAACAACCGTCATCATGTTGCTCTGTAAGAACCCCCAAAATCGAAGCGCCTGTTCCAAAAACTAACCCAACCTCCAGTTTGCCCTCATTGTGCAAACATACTCACCGTCTCCCTCACAAACACACGAACGAACCGCCTCGAGTGCCGAACCTGCCCTTTCGAACACCACATCACCGAGCCCGTCTTCTCGCGGCGAACGTTTGAGCGTGTCGAGAAGGAGGATGTCTTTGGCGGTCCCGGCGCCTGGGACAATGCGCAAAAGGGCCGTGTTCAGTGCCCCAGCGAGGGATGCGAGGGCGACGAGGCCGCGTTTTACCAGGTCCAGATTCGCAGTGCTGATGAGCCCATGACAAGCTTTTACAAGTGCATGACCTGTGGTAATCGGTGGAGAGAGAACTAATCTAAACGGAGCTCGGGGAAGGACATTCTTTGGGTTTCGAGTCGGCGGGTTTTCTTTTTCTTTGTGTGCGAGGAGAATCGGAGTTGGGGCCATCATGTGCTTGTGTTTCCAAAAGTGTAGTCAAGAGTCCTGGAAAAGGTATTGCTGCTGTTTAAGAGCGGTACATGGCAGTATTTTCTTGGTTTTCTTCCTCTTCCCACGTCGACTTTTCTGCTTTCGCGTGGGATTAAACGCGTGTTTATCATCAGTGTCGGCCTGTTTTCTCCGCGTATCGTTCGTGTGATTCGTATCGTCCTGCGCAGGTTTGTTCGACTTCGTAAGAGCCTTCTAGCTCTCGCGGTGCCAGTCAACCGATGCCTTCATGCCCTCATCCATCAGTGCCCTCACCACATCAGGGCTAATGATCTGCTGTCGGAATGTTTCCTGCTGAAGGAGCTCGAGGTGTCGCAGTGTAGGGCCAGGATAGGTCAGGTATTTGAGATATGGTGGTTTGCTCCAGTACTGAAGGTATGCGAGATATGCGACAAAGGCGGGCTGGCTGAGGAGTTTCTGGGATGCGAGGTGATTGAGATAGGCTGGATTGGCAAGAGATTGGACAAACTGTGTGTGGTCTTGTATTAGCTATGGATCTGCAGCCGGTGAAAATGGTGAGAACAAACCTCAAGTTCAACCTCGAATCGTGAATAGCCACCATATTTGGGCTCCTCGTCTGCTTGGGCAGGCGGAGCTGGGGGTGTTCCCATCGGGACGTCTTGGGATGCTTCTGTAGCCATATTCGAAGAATTATGTCAAAAGAGAAAATACCAAATATGTGAAAGAATACGCGGGTCGCGAATTTTTATGCTGATGCGAGCATATGTTAAGTTTAGGTAGATACCTTAGGTTAGTAATTTGGAGGAATGCGACTGAGTAACTAGGGGTCAGCGTAGAAGATTGAAGGCCCACTTTCAACCTCTGATGATGTAAACCAGTCATCTACATATATATCAACACTGTTCTTCATTTTACATATGTTAGCATTATTGTATAACGTTAGGTAATTCTACTAACATCAGTCTATCTTTACAAGAAACCTCTGCAAAGTATCATGGTATCCTTTTAAGCTTTCAGGCTTCCCTTTACACACACTAGACTCAACATTCAAACTCTCAACAGTTCAGAGTATTATTATAAACGGCTTCAACTCGCACTCAAAATGTCTGAACCATCTTCGCCTATAACACCCATCAAGACTCGGTTACTCATCATATCCGATACACATGGCTCGGCGCCGAAATTCCAGAACAAAGGTGGACCTAGCACTGAGGATGAACTCAACCAGAAAGATGTCATGCGGGTAACGACAGGCTGGAGAGAGCCTCTACCAGAAGCAGATGTTGTTATTCATTGCGGCGATCTCACAAAGCGAAGTACGGTCACTGAATTCGAAACCACCTTCTCGGTGTTGCGATCTATCAGGGCCCCTCTCAAGCTGGTCATTGCAGGCAACCATGACACCGCACTTCATGATTATTATTGGATCAATGAGAGAGGTGGTACACAGGACACGCTCGATAAGGTCAAGAATATTGTCCAAAAAGCTGAAAAGGACGGTGTTCGGTATCTGACAGAGGGTGTTCATGAGTTTACCCTGCAGAACGGTGCCCTTTTGAGAGTATATGCAAGTCCGTGGACTCCTGCATACGGTGGTTGGGCATTTCAGTACGAAGATGGTCATGACTTCAACATCCCCGCAGGAATCGACGTCGCCATGACACACGGCCCTCCGCGAGGTATTTGCGATTTTGCAGGCATGACAGGGACAGCTGCTGGCTGCCCTGACCTCCTTGCAGCCGTCAGCCGAGCGAAGCCCAAGATCCACTGCTTTGGACATATCCATGAAGCGTGGGGAACGCATCATGTCGCGTGGAACGGGGATGGCATTGACCAAGATCGGTCAAGAAAGGTCGGGCTTAAAGGCCTGCGGCCAAATCGCGTGACGCAGAACGAGAAGGAGGCTGAGATGACGAGGGTGAAGCTCATCGAGATGAGCAAGCAGAGAGCTGCGCATCTGGACCTCACTCGGGGTGATAGTCGCTTGGTTCAAGGGGAACATACATTGTTTGTCAACGCGGCCATCATGGATATCAGATATAGACCGATACAGCTACCATGGCTGATTGATGTTGACTTGGCAAGGGCTGAAGAGTCTCGCCAAGCATGACATGGAAACGGTGCCTATCCAAAGTAGACTTAACTCGACGACAGCCCAACGATTAGTCTAGAGAATCCCAATAAAGCAATGTCGTCAACTTAAGCCTGCGTAGTGGGTGGTACTCTAAGACAAACTACTACGACAATAGACTAGTTAGAAATTAAGCTAAGATACTACAGCATTAAATGTAGATTACCTTTACTTCATATCTAACTAGATAACTCAATTTCCGAGTTTTGATTTATAACTTGTTCCAATTTGAAAGGTGATGTTTGCAATGCATGTTTATTACTAAGGTAGCTGGTACATGTCTATTTACTTGTAACTTTTCCCATTATTCTAATGGCAAACTATATGTACCTCGAAAAGAAGTGCTATACTATGTTTGAACAAGGCATTATTAATTTCCAAACATCGTGATCCATGACCATGTGCGGACGTTTCCGTGAATATCTGTGGTCAAGTCGATTCTGCGAACAGATATCAACTCTCTTACAGAGCAATGGCGGCAGCAACGGCAGCGAGGAGGCCGAAGACGGGGGCAGCGAGGGCAGCACCAGCAGCGGTGGGAACGGCGACGGGCTCGTCATCACCACCCTTGGTCTTGGTGACGGTTCCGTTCTTGTTGGCGTTGCCGTGGGGGTGGCCGGGACCGGGAGTGACACGGGGCTCGTCAGCCTCCTCGGAGGTGGTGGGGACCTTGGTGGGAGCATCGGTGGGAG
>JABFFJ010000301.1:0-10389 GCA_013623715.1 Fusarium verrucosum
ACTTTATATACCTTTATAAAATAGCTTAATTTAATAAATTTAATAATACCTTTATAACTTTAATAATTATAATATAAATTAATAAAAATAATTAATAAATAATTAAAAGAAATAAAGTAAGTATTATTAAGGATATTATAATTATTATATAAATTATTATTATAATAATACCCCTAAGTAATAATATTAAAGTTAAAGTCCTAGACTGTCTTTATTCTATCCTTATTAATTAATTCTTTCTTATCTCTAGTAAGCTGCTTTTAGCAGTAGCTATTAGACTATCTAAGCTAACTGGCCTAACTGACCTAAATATCCAATTCATTTATGTCGTCCAACTGTTTAAGATAGGAGGCTGCTACCTCGAGAGCAGGACCCCAGACATAGAGGTGACAAATGACGGCAGGCCAAGGTAAGGGGACGGCCGATCTGGGGTGTTTGGAACCAACAGTAGATGCGTATGTAACCAAGGTTACTACGGCTCCCAAGACGGAGTTTCTCACGTCAACCGACACTCCTTTTGTGATGAGGTAGATGACAACCAAGGGGATGAGGGCGAGGACCAACATGGCCAAAACCATGTAGAGAGTCATGCCCAACCCTGCAAGGCTATCAAAGAGTACGGTAATCTTGGGATGCGAGTCTGCATTCTCTGGAGTCTGGCGCCCTCGATGCTGAGGTGAGATGAGTTGGGATCGAAGTGGTCGGGAAGAAGTTGAGGACATTTAGCTTGGAAAGGTTGGTCAGTAGGGGTTGAACCTGATATCTGGAGTAGACGAACCTTTAATGTTGGCCCGGGGGCGTGTCGACGGGCAAATCCAATCGTATGGCTTGTGGCCAACGGCCTGATAGTTGATATTGTCTTGTCAGGCTTGGGACCGGTATATTGCAAGCGGTGGCCATAATAAAAGTCGGAAATGGTTGATCAGAGCTGGGGTTGGGAGATTGTATTAACACAAATGCGAGGTCGTCCTCGGGCCTTGCTGATGCGTCGAAACATCAGCAAGTCACTGCCTTCAACTTGTAAAATCGCGAAATCCTCAGGACTAACTTTTCAAGCAGCTATACGTATTTCTGTCATGACGGCGGCGGTGGCGGCATGCTGTGATGTTGCGACTTTGCAAAGTCGCGATGTTGTTGGTTGATTACACAGAGGGGCCAACCTTGTGAATATAGGCCTCAACACCACTGATATCCACCACATACGACCAAAGGTAGTGGAAAATACGGGATCCCGTCCGCTCTCCCATAGTCAAGCCACTAACCGGCGGATTAGTAGTTGGGTCGGTGACGACCAGCGAATCCCCGCTGTTGTATGTTTTTGCCATTTTCTTTTGCTTCCTGCAGCCCATAAATTTACCGTGATTTCCTAATAGTTTCTTTACCCTGGTATGAAATCATCATTGCATGCCGCGTAGGGGCACACAACTGTCCGGGGTGCCTATACTATGGAGTCGTTGTTAACTCAAGTCGGGCTTGATGAATGTTTATGCCAACCCCTTGCCCTTGGGATCGAATGTGACAGAGTGGTGACCAGAAGTTGGGTATGAACGAGAGAGTCTAATGAATTGCTCAAAGGCTCGTGGAATGTTCAAACCATAACTACTTCGTGGTATTTGTTGGGGGAAAAAAGGCTCTTGAAGCCCTGAACCTTAATAAAGAACACATAAAAACACATATAAGGGTCATAATCAACCCCTTCACAGCTGCCTGTTCAAAGCATAACAAGATCAGCCTTGGAGGCCCATCTGACACGCCGGACCCTTATTACCATGTGTAAGTCACCTCCATGAATGTATGGATGCATTCAGGCACGGCCGATCCGTTTAATATAGAGCAGGACAATGGTATACAACGTACTCCTTGGCGTTTCAACGCGTGGCGGCGAAATGGGAGACGGAGGCGGAAGGCTCTGGGACGGCTAGAGCTCTAGTTCTTGTCCGTTCCTGTTCTTCAATACACGCATATTATTGATTGTCTTTGGCGCTTCATTGTCGCTGAGAGTATCCGTCTCCAATTCGGAGTGTTGTACTTTAATTGGCAGAGGACTCGGAGGAGCAGGGTTGACTAATGACGATTGACACTCAGTAATAAGACTATATAGAAAACGAAGCAAATATCGCCAGGTCTTTATATAGCTTAATGTATTGGGATTCTTGAGCTGGAAAAGACAGCAAGACAAGGTAGTGATGAGGTCAGGATGAGATTCACGGTCATGTTCGATTGATAGAAACGTGCGATGGTGGTATGTCAGTTGGCGCTAGAAAATAGAGTCGAACCTTAGGTATAAGCTTAAACCTTATTATTTATCAGTATCTCGAGCGGCTGAATTGCTTGACCATTATCGCAAAGGATCTGAATTTATAATGGAGGAAAAGTGTAGATACGCTGAGCATGAAAGAATTAATGAATGATCAAAACGATGCGGGAGTCAGTGTGTGTGTGTGTGTTTTGATAGAATTGAGTGGACCCTCATTATGGTTTCCGAAAGGAATAGGCGGGATGAGGCGCGGGATAATTCGACTTGAAAAGACACGCGCAAAACCGGCCATGTGCTGAAACTGGCTAGGGGATTTCGAGATCTAGCACAGAATAAGATCCGAAAGAGTATACCAGAACAGCTGATGGTCGGACAACCGGAATACGATGAACCGGGCAGTCCAAACCTCGGGTGTAACGAAGATTATTTCTTTTAGGAAATTATTTCGGGCCAATCTTATCTTCCGCCCTCCGATATGACGAGCGAATTTGTGAGTAAGCAGCTTTTCAGAGTGTAGACCTTCCTTTAACATCTACCGATAAGTGCCAGAATATGGGTTGCTTAAATATGCCTATATTGCGTTGCGACCCAGATGTGTTATTTATAGTTGAGGATTGTGGTTGAAAACTTGGTCTCCCCACATCCTACATTAGCATCAACCAGCGACTAAATCACATCGATGCCTCCGGCAAGAACACGGATGCTCGAGCCCGAAACGCCTAAGCTCGCACGTTGGGTGTCGAGCACACTGCTTTTGTAAAGGAAAATGGCGACCCGATCAGAACTTCCCCCGCACCTTTGATGCGGTCAAGACCTTATCTGGCATGTTTGCCATTGTTGACCCTTCTTCTCTTGGTCAACTCTGACAAGTAAATCTCCAGCTCAGCGTGCTTCGACTCTTCTCGCATCCCTCGGCGTCCAAGCTGACGAAAACTGGGACCTCTCGCAGAAGCGCAAGGCCGTCTTTGAAGCTATTGGTCTTGGAACTCCCTGCCTCTTTTTAATTGTTGGTTTTCGATGTACATTTGGTGGAGTTTTAGGAATCAAAAAGCCAACCGGATTGGCATGACGGGATACCGATTTGGATGTTCATCACGTTTGATAGACTTAGGAACAGGATAATACAAATAGACGTGTTAGTAGAGAACTTGTTTGACTTGACAGTAGCGAGAATGAAAACAATTTTCAGCAAGCCAAACGGGGTAAAGCGGTAGATATGCGTGAAATGTCGACCTCTCCATCCTTCACCCGAAGCCTCGCAATCACCAGCCACAGACGTCCACCACTAGGCCGTGCAATAGACTCTCAATTGCGCTCATCTATCACTATGGCCCTAACCAAAACCCTCTCGAGGACCCTCTTTTCCACCAACTATCTGATGTTCGCTACCGCTTTCACTGCTGGCTTCGCTTGGGAGGTTGGCTTCAACAACGTCATGGACAAGGCTTGGGACAGCAACAACCGAGGCCGACAATGGAAGGACATCGGACACAAGTTCACCGAGGGCGGCGACGAAGCTGAGGAATAAAGAGGCCGACAAAAAATGATTATGAAGCAACGAGCCGAGCGAGACGAGGAATTGATTGTGTGCCACTAGCTGTGTACTGTAGAAAATGGATGGGAGAGAATTAGATGCAGGATTTCGCATGAAATGTCTCTCTTTGACTTTATATTTTTCCTCCCCAGGAGATGTTAATTCTCTTTGCACCTTGAGTTGCATCCATGTCTTATTACAACTCAATTTCCTGCGTCGCCACCATATGCGTCACAAACGACAGTGAGGCAAGTCTCATCACCACACTGACAACCTACGTCAGTCATGAAAGTGAACAAGCTGGATAGACAACCCGCAACAATAAAATGGCCCACTTCTTCCATGGCGATACAGCTCTGCGTCTGGCAGCTGATTACCGGCGACCGACATGTTAACAGTAACAGCCTTCAGCGACATCAAGTTAAATCCCTAGGTATTCTTTGACTCTAGCAGGGCTTGCACATTGCTAATAAACCCAACCAAGACACCACGCATGCTATGACCACAGTCCATCGGCTCATCAGGATTATTTTGACGACTCTGGTTGATAAGAAGGTTGCGAAGAATGTTGCTTATGACCAAGGTGCACGCCTTGTCTACGAACCGTAGGCAGATGAGATGGGCTTCTCCATCCCGGGTGGGATGGACTGTGATATGACTAGGACAAGGAACGTCACCAGCGCCAGGTAGTCCTTGAAGGAGAGCGCCCAGATCAGCAACTGGAGCAAGATCGCAAGGGACAAATTCGTCGCGAGAGCCATATTTACCTTGGACGCGAGGTTGACCTTTGTTGAGAAAGCGACGGGCGACAAGATCAAGAGTCTCGTGATCATGAGGCGGCTCAACATGAGACTCAGCAGGCTCCCGAGTGGCAAGGTCAAAGAACAAGATTACTCACTTTGAGGCTCAACGACTCCTAGTCAGCGTGACAAATAATATCTTCAATGTAATGCAGCGGCTGAAGCACAGGCAAAAATTGCAAAGGACAAAGAATGAGCGTCTGAATGTCGTCGGCTTGAAGCTCAGCAGGAGGCAGGCCAGAATGCAGAGAGTCAAGTGGCCCTGGCGGCTAGGAAACGGATGGTTGAAGAGCACGAGAAACAGCGTCAACTCGAAACTGACGCTGCTTGTCAAGAGACAGCTCAAATTTGAAGCTGAAGGTGCTTCTCTCTGGAAGCGAAATCAGCAAGACGCTGCATGTCGCACTATAGAGTAGTAAGAGCTCGAAGTCAAGAGGTAAGAACGCGAGGAAGAACATGCCAAAACTGTTGAGATCATTTTGAGAGCCTCGCCCGAGGTGGAGCGATGTTCCACCTTCGGCAGAGCGTTCTGAAAGGTTCAAATCTCTTATGCTCCCCAATCTAGTCTATCTAGAGGACTTATTGTCGCAGTGTAATACTGAGCGAGATGAGTCTACACCCGCCTTGCTGGCCCTAGAACAGCCGCAGTCCTCCCACGTGTATTACAACTCTAGCAAGCCGACTTCTCAGAAGGATTACTATGAAGCTATCTTTGAAGAATACCGCACTCTTGTTACTGACGTGGTTATGTTAGTTGGCGACCTTGTGCGTATGGAGTAAGAGTTCATTTTCGCTTGAAAAAAGTGTTTTAGTATACTGATATATGTTCTTCGTGAAGAGGCAGCTAGCCAGCCGCAGAAAGGAAATCATTTGAGGGGTAGACTGATGAATTTGAACCGTGATATTGAACGGGAGATCAACAAGTTTGGAGTGAGCTCTGAAGTTTATTTCATAGAGAGTCTGTTCCTTGAGCATGTTGCTATGCGCGAGATACGATGTATTCTAGGAATATCGTGGTAAGTTCTATTACTCTATGTTGGTTGCTGTATAAGGTTGTAGTATAAAGGGCACTTTAAGCCCTGAACATTAACAAAAACACATCGTAACACATTCGAGGGGCATAATCAACCCCCTCACAGCTGCCTAACTCTATGTTGCAAATATCCGATTGTTCCCTTAGGGTTTGGCGAGATTGCTTGTGAGGTAGAGGGGTATAGGAACAGCTTATAACAATAACGATGATGGTTCCATTGATATTGACTACATTCAATTGTAGACAAATATCTGAAACGCCACTCAGGAAAAAATAAGTCAGCAAATAAGACATAAGGGCTTTCCAGGACAGACATACCGGTAAGAGAGGTTAAGAGACGGCGGCAGCCGAGCAGGCATGCCTACAGTTGTAGGTGCTCCGGCTGCCTCAAAGAGAATTCAGCTGCCGATCTTCTTGCCACTGTCTTGCCCTTGTCTATCAGAGATAAAGCCAATTCCTTACTTGTAAGGAATAAAGCCTTAGTTATCTCTAGTTTCTTCCTATACTTGGCAGAGTTTTTATTAATAGCATCGCCACAGGTAATGCAATGCAGACATAACAACGAAACAAGCATCTTCAACATAAGGTCTTTCAAATCAGCAAAAGCAAAAGCAAGAGGCCAGGCAAAAAGCTCATTACGTGAGTAAGTAGATACTATAGAGAATTTATGGTATAATTGACTTACTCTACTTAATACTTCCAGTACTTTATGAGGCCAATTATAAGTTTATCCCCTCTGCAGTCCTCTCTTTATTCACCACATGGTTCTCTATATGGCCCTCAATAATGCTGCGTTTATAGCCGGAATGCGCAGATCTCCTGTTGGCGTCTAGGATAATGTTCAGGAAGATATCGTAACCACGGAGAACACCGATGACGTTTCTGCTGGCGTTCAACTGCACGAACAGGCGCTTGTCGAGGTACCTTTTAAGCTCGGGTTGGGTGGAGGAGAAGGATAACGGCGAGAAGGAGAGAATGGGTGACACATCTCAATAGGAAAGGATGAGAAGGCGGAGGAACTGTTGAACCCGGCCTGGGCGCATGCTGTGTTGGACTTGTGGGAAAGGATCGGTGGCGAATTTCCGGAACCTAAAGTTGAGTCACTGGGCGTCCGGCGCGTACACGTTGTATCGAGGGGATTCTCCTTAACCCTGTTACCCCATTCTGTGCGGGGGTGAGCAATGACCGGCTGGGTGGTGATGATCGAGTCTCTGCTGCCGTTGGGATCGAGGAATAATCTCCCGGGCAGCTCGCCAGGACAGTGCCCCTTGATCAGTGGCTTCTTCTTGGGGAGGGCTGATGAAGTGGTCGAGAGGTATACTCGCTCATCTATCAGCCTGTTGAGCCTGACTGTGTCCTCTGATAGGTATGGGGTGTTGGACGAGGAGGATATTGCGGAAGCGGAGATGTCGGTCTCTGATCGCTGTCAGCATGGATGAGGAGTGAGGAGATGGTGGAGAAGGACATACTAGCTGTATCGGCCGGGTTTCTGGTGCATGTTGGAGCTGAATTGCTCTGAGGTGAGAGGGTATGTTATGTTGAAGGTAGATGAAGGAGAGCAGGTGGGTTTCGTGGGAGGTGGGTTTTGTGTGCCGCTGCAATCGCTTCACGTAGGTTCGTATACCTTTCCACTACGTCTTAGGATGGCTGACTTGCTGTATTCTTTTTTAAAGGCCTCTCTTCTGTGCTGCTAATTAAAGAGGGCACTGTGTAGGGATCAGAATCGGCAAGAGGGGTTCTCCATCAGGTTGTGACAAGGGGCTCCTCAGGTTAACCACTTTTAACAAGTTAGGTTAATTAGGAACCCTGCTACCAGGTATAATGTAATTGTCAGGGTTCAAAAGAACCTTCTACAAAATTGATACACACTTAGCTACTTACTGACTGGACCTGAGGAAGAGGGGAAACATCTCCGTTGGCGTTTGTGTGGACCGAATTATCCAACCCAGGGACCTTCTCACTTCTAACCTCAGTGATCTCCGTATACGGCGGTGGAACAACCCAAATTAAATCGAACCTGTCGTCAGGATACACCACTTCACCAGTCCACCCAGTCGCGGCTGCATATCCACGAATGCCAATCGCTTTGGCAATGCCTGTAAGAGCGTGGTGCTCCCAGCAGAGGAGTACGTTTCCTGGGCCGTTGAAGGATAATGCTTCCTTTGCAGCTTTGTCGTAATCATCCCTTCCAACCTTGTCATGAATCTTTAAACCGAGTTCATCCGCCAACGGCTTTACAGTATCATAAGGGCGCCGACGGCCCTCTATCCCAGTTAGATATTTTCAAGGTAAGATGAAGGAGTAATATCAGAAGTCACGAACCGTGGTGAGGATGTTCTGCCATGATAAATCCAATATCATAGTCTGACTGCTTTCCAAAGACTGTACGGAGATCATTTGCGCGGATTTGGCCTTGAGCTGACAGTCCGTCCTGATCTTTTCCATTGACCTTAGGAGGCTTCTCTCCGTGTCGGATAATAAGGATAGTCGGTTGTTTCTGTTAATGTGTAAGCATGTGGCCCTGGTTAGCTAACGTAAGGGGCCAGACCGATAGTCCGTCGGCCATGTTTCCGAGACGAGCTGAATATAGTTGAAGCTTGATAGGTTCAAAGTATCCTGAAATACTTGTGGATTAGTGTCAATGAATTGCAAGTATATAATATAAGTATCAAAGGAAAGAGCAGAGCGATGGCATGGCTTTATAAAAGTTAAGAAAGCCTTGATAAGTAGTCAGCTGCTATTTCAATAAAGGTTTAGGTAAAAGGTCTAGACCCTCTTTGTCTGCGTCAAGAATACACATTACGTAGCTAAAGATTCCTGTAGTTATGCAACACATGCATGCGAAGAGAATGTGGCTGGCTGACATTCTTTTCAAGGAGCCAGTTGCGTCGCTAAACATTTCTTCACCAGGGCTTTACATCCATACGTGAGGGGTTGGGATTGGACTTGGAATTTACTTGGCTTGATTAGGTTAAGCTGAATGCCAATACTTAGCAATAACAGAGGCTTATTGTTTGCCCTCTCCAGGGGGACACAAAGCCTCTCTCGTTGCGGGGAAGAAGTTATACTCGTGCCGAGACCCGAGATAAATGTCTCTAGTTATGGCAACTGGTTACATTTGCGCTACAGTTGCATTACAAGCGCACATAATTATACTGTAAGGGACTTGGTCCACTAGAACAAGGTGTCATTCTCTATAAAAGAAGTACATGTTGGTTCAAGCCAGACCGGTGCTAACTAAGCATAATTTGCATCTATCTTCCTCCCTGCTCCATTCTCTTAAATACAGAGAAGCCTGTAGTCTGAATATAACCTTATTGCAATTTAGAAGACTCGTTTTCATAATTAGTGTTGCGAAGTTAGAGTCACTCCTGCGGATATTAATCCCCTTCTAATAATGCAACACACAGCCCATCTTGAAGGTGCATTACTTTTGTACGACAGAATTCTCTCGAGAGATCCCTACTTTAAAGATGAGATTAATACACTGGAGTGTGTATATTCAGGGTTGAATGAATCCCCCCGCTTAATTAAGATTGACTCCATTCCATTGTAGCTCTTGAATTTCCTTTTAGTGAACAAAGAGCTGTTTTACCACTGGCGTTGAACATATTTGTGCCTGCCGACTAAGTTAAGCGAGGATCTTTAATTGTGAATAGTAAGAAGCGGCCGAAACGAACAGTACTAACGTTCTGAAATAGATAATATGTTCGTTGTCCATTCCAAATAAATCGGCCGATGTTCTGTTCGATAGGTACGTATAGTATTAAGACTTTACATATATATTCAGGAATGAACACTTCAAACAAAGGCGGCCCAGGTAAGAACAATGACTATTTCTTTGTATTATATTCTCTTATTCATATGGTATTGCAATTAATCATCTCCTGTTATTCCTATTAATGTAGTTACTTACTGGTATATAAATCTGACTTCTAGGTATAATATATCCAGAATCAACACAACTAAGATACCTCAACACCAAGACCCAAAAGCCCAAAGCTACTAGCTCAAACACTTCAACGCCAGTATTTGAAAAACTGAAAACCGCCAACTCACGCCATTATGCTTCTTCCCGCTTTCGAAGTTATTTCCTGCACTTGGGAGATTATTAGCTTCCTAGCAGTTATAGTCGACTTTACCCGCCACCCACTAGGCTATATTATGGCATTCTTTGGATTCAATAAGGGCCAGATCACCCCTCTTCGTACCATGATTATATGGTTTACAATACTTTCATTTATTATTATCATGGCTTGCACAGCTTTCCGGTATGTTTGGGAATGCACTACGTGGCTGGCAGGGAAGCTCGGAGGCAAGTTTATGCAGGCGTTGAAAATAGGTCTCTTTATGGCTTTGCTGTGTCGCGTATATCAGCTAATGAAGTATGACAAAGATGTAGTTTTGCGTATGCAATCGTCTGGGCATGGCTATACCTACTATTAATGCTCAGGTAACTATTTATAGTGCCAGTTATGTATTCTTATAGCTTGGCATTTAAGACTTGGGTTGCTTGCTATAGATACGAGGGTTACAAGAGTGAGCAACTTAGCTTAGAAGGACATATATATTCATTACTTGGATGGATAAAAGATCAGATATTATGCAGTGGTGATTTAGTATATTTTGCCTTCTTTTATATATATTCTCTTGCCTGTATTATACCTACTCATATTCTCAGTAATAGGTTATTTATACAGATAGTATTATTCTTTTACAAGTATAATTTAATTTATATTTAATATCTTCAGAAGCACTCCTAGTT
>JABFFJ010000302.1:0-58193 GCA_013623715.1 Fusarium verrucosum
GAAAATACGGGATCCCGTCCGCTCTCCCATAGTCAAGCCACTAACCGGCGGATTAGTAGTTGGGTCGGTGACGACCAGCGAATCCCCGCTGTTGTATGTAAACTATCTTTTTGTCCGATGGACGTGGTTGAAGAAGAGACTTCGACTGAACTGTCTGCGGATCTTTTTTGCTTGCTACCCATATCCAACACCAGATCCACGGGACTGGCGCAGATCCTGCCAGGGCCAGCGCACCTGTTATTCTCTTAGTGTAACCTGGGTGGATACTATCACGGAGATGAATGGATATTGAAGTGCTTGCTAAGTACTAGTGGTGTTGAAGGGGGGCTTGATGCGAAACGATTCGCTGCTTGTGGAAGTGTCAATAAATTATACTTGAATCGGTCTCTGTTGACGAGGTGCTAACTGGAACATAGCGATGGAAGAAGATATAAACGCCATATCAGGCCAAAACGATAAACAGATATATAGTATAGAGTACTTTTAAATTGTCGACTTGATCAATCTCGTGTTGACAAGAAGACGTCAGAATGAATAAAAAGAAAGGATACTCCTTAAACCCAATATAGTAGTGTTACCACCCAGGAACTGTCCTAACATTCAACTTCCACCCCGAGTAGATTTTGAAGAGTGTCAGTGCAAAGTTATCCCCAATCTCCTGACCTTCATCCGACCCATTGCACGCATCAGGTGGACTAAACTCATAACGACCTATGAGACTGGCAACGAGACAGGAGAGCTGGTCTCTCGCATACTGCTCACCAACACAACGACGTGGGCCACCACCGAATGTCAAGAACGAGTATCGATGATCTCCTCCGCCTGTAGGATTGTCTAACCATCGATCAGGGTTAAAGACGCGAGAATCAGGTCCCCAATGAACTGGGTCACGGTTGAGTGCCCAAGGCGAAAACACAATCTTGGTACCCTTGGTGATTGGCTGTCCCATGATAGTCACATCTTCCACGGGCTCGCGCCAGAGTAGCGTATTGATCGAATGATAGCGCAAGACTTCGTTGGTGACGGCGTTGAGATATTTTAGGCTGTGGAATTGCGACTGGCTAACGTCTGTGGATGTTGAAGGGGACGGTATATGATCTCGAATCTCCTTTCTTAGGCGTTCTTGAATATCAGGATGCCTTGAGAGTATGTGGATAGCCCAGCAAGCGGAGCCCGCCACGGTCTCTGTGGCGGCGGCAAAGAAGTGAACCGTCTGCTCAATCAGTTCTTGGTGAGAGAAATGACCAGTTTTCATTATCAAGGTAAGCATGTCGGCATCAGCGTCATCTGCATACTTGGTAAAGTTTTGTTCGTGCTCTGAAACCACGTCCTCGGCTGTGGCACGAACCAAGGCCATGATGCTCTTGATGGTCTTGACGGCACGCAGAGGTAGCTTCAGGGCAATTTGGGGCCCAATAAGTGAAGCAGCTCTTAGCGTGAGCTGTCCTCGTTTTGTCGTCTTGAACATCTCGATATAGGCTCGGCCAAAACGGACCTTGGGATCCTGAGAGCCCTTCATGCTCTTTCCCTTGGTAATCCTCTGAAGTGTCTGGAACTCTGTGTGAAAACCAAAACGGCCAATCATATCAATACTGGCTGCCGAGACTAGCTCGATGATGCCGACAACACCACGCATCGAGTCTTCGGCGTGGTCGCTCATTGCAGATGGTTCCATTTTGGCTGTGTGTTCTGGGAGTAGTTTGATGCCATCGACTGCTGCCTTCCAAAAGGTCGGGAACCATTTTTTCATCTGAGCAGGACTGAAAACTGGGTTGAATCTCTTGCGGGCTTGCTTGTGTTGGTTTCCTTCTTGAATAAGTAGGCCATGGCCGGCAATATTGTTGGCTAGAATCCACTGAAGCTCAGGCTTGACACATTTGTAGGCGTTTGAGAACAAGAGGTCTTGCGCAGCCTCTGGGCTGGCAATCAAGATGCGCTCCTCATTGAACACTCCCAAGTATCTGATAAGCCCCTGATGCGGCAGCTCATCAATCCACTTCTCAAGTTCAGGTACTTTGGGTTCATGGATAAGACGGAATAAGACAGAGCCTTGCTTTGGAGAGGGAAGATGTCTAAGAGGGCTGAGAGACGGTTTGATGAAAAGGCGGTAGATGCAATACAATGCTAAGCCCAGCGTAGCCAGGACAGAGAGCATGAGTGATAGGCTGGCAGGAGCTTTAAATAATGACATGATGAAGAATACCAATGAGAGGAATCCAAGTGTAGGGTTTGGCTTTTGGCCGCGTTGTCATGCCTTTAAGTAGTAGTTGACTTAGCTGAAGTATGATGGGGACGAGCAGTCAGCACCTTGGCCATGGACTATTAGTAAATGACCTTTCAGTTTTATTAAACATAAACTTTAAGCAAAACGCTTTGAGTCAGTGCTCCATTACTCAAATGGTAAATATTTACATCTTTTGCGCTGTATAATAACAATACCCCTGATCGGCTCTCTGTCGTAGGGGTGGCAAAGTATCGTGACTATTGACGAAATTAATCCATGTACTATCATGATCATCACTTCCATATACAAATCAGCTATGACCATGAAGCATAATAGGGAGTATTAGACCTTCGTATAATGGCGAATAGGCTGTTGGCGAGCTCCCACCCAAATCGGGGTTAGCAATGGAAATGCGATGTGCCGCAAAAATGAAGAGAAAACAAAGCTAAATCGGGATTAGTTCATCGAGTAGGGCTCGGTGTGTTGAACTGGGTGAATTCCTATAGTGAGACCATTGTTTTGACAGTGTTTCGTTGGCATCGAGGTTTTAATCTATTCAAAGTTTCCGGTCATAAATTCGTCCAGTTGTAGTGCGAAAGTGACCTTACAAGTGGGCTGCATGACTGCGTAGGTTTACTACTAGTCATGTGTCCCTTTAGATCGGAAACCACAAGGCTATATCTCATGAGATTGCATAACTGACTAGACAGATTCTACCTAAAGTCAACGATGAGCACTAACGCTGGTCGAAACTTTTGAAAACCTTATTAGATTAATATGCCTTCCGCATATCCTCAATTACCCCAGCCTATGAAGGACCACTGATTTTCGGGTTTCTCTCGTAGTCTTGTGCCGGTCCTTGTAGTCCTGGAAATCATTGTTTCATCGACATCACACGGAACGTTGTAATATCGATGTAACCTGAGCTGCTTGAGCTAGAAGTATTTGTCAGGTTTCTAGATTGGATCATGACTCTAGTTGACCCTCTTTGCGAACCTTGATACAAATGACTCAACTGCCGAGGTGGTCATCATTTCTGCATAGATAGGCTAAACTCCCAAACTCCCTTCACATCTGTATACTCATTGTTCAATGCCTTGTTATTGCAAATATTCTCAAAATGGCGATATCGGAATCAAACGAAGATCGAAACATTTTGGATGATAGTGAGTCTGCAAGACCACCTTCAGTCTCTGATGGCCTCAAGGAAAGCGATAGACCAGTCAACTGGTCGTTTGCCAGAAAATGGGGTATTGTTACGACCACTTCACTCGCCAACTTTGTTGTTTCCTTTGGTAGCAGTGTCTATTCTGCGGCAATTCCAGAGATCAAGGCAAAGTTCGGCGTTTCCACCGACGTTGCACTCTTGGGAATCACACTCTATCTACTTGGATACGCCTTTGGGCCGATGGTATGGGGCCCAGCATCCGAGCTATATGGAAAAGTACGACCCTTGTGGATCGGATACTTTTTTTTTTGCATTTTCCAGCTACCCGGTGCGCTTTCGCAAAACTTTGGGGTAGTATTGACCTTCAGGTTTCTCTCTGGCCTGGCGGGATCTTCGACCATAGCTATTCTCGGAGGCATGTACGCGGACTTCCTCACCAGCCCCGCGGAACGTGGAATTTCCAGCGCGGTTTTCAGTGTTGCAACCTTCTCCGGACCGACAGTTGGCCCCATCTTTGGAACCCTCGCTACGGTGAAGCTGGGATGGCGATGGACGTCATGGCTCACCCTGATAGGAGGTGTTCTTTTTGGGTCTATTGGTTACTGGACAACGCCCGAAACATCCGAGGCGGTCATCTTACGCCGGAGAGCCATACGAAACCTCCAGGGAAGCAGAATATCGGGATTTATCCCTTCCCGAGGACACAATAAGGAGCTGGGTGCATCAGTCTTTCTTCAAAGCTATCTCACGAAGCCGATCAGGATGTTGGTCCGTGAGCCAATAGTAAGTTTGTTGAAACCTTCCTTATTCGGAATCCTTGTTAATAGTCTGTGATAGCTTGTGTTCTTCACTATCTTTATGAGCTTCGCCTATGGAATCATATACCTCACCTTCACTATGTATCCACTTGCCTTCGACACAAATCGTGGGTGGTCTCGGATCAATGGAAGCCTACCGTTTATTGGTATAATGTTGGGCGTGTTCGTGGCTTGTATAGTCATTGCTCTGCATAGTATCTATCACCTCACGCGGCGGTTCGAGGAAACCCAGGTTCATGTGCCGGAACGACGTCTACCGCCGATGATCATCGGCTCGGTTGTCCTTTCTGGAGGTATGTTACTCTCGCTTCGTCGTACTTACTCCTTTTCTTACAAAGTCCCTTAGGTATCTTCTGGTTCTCTTGGACCTCCAACCCAGCTACTCCTTGGATAGCCCAAGCCGCAGCTGGAATCTTGATTGGCTCTGGCTCAATTTTGGTCCTGATGTCTGGCGTTGTCTACCTGATAGAGGTATATCTTGTTCATGCTAACAGCGCACTGGCCATCAATAACTTTGTACGCTGTGTTGTGGCAGCTACATTTCCTCTGTATGTTACAGACTTGCTGGTGGATGCAGGCCTGGGTAAAGGTGGCTCAGTCCTTGGTTCCATATGCCTGGCGCTTTCGCCCGTTGCTTTTCTGATTTGGAGATATGGTGAGGCTATCAGACGTCGGTCAAAGTTTACTCAGAAGTAGATGTATGATAGTAAATCCTAAATAGGTCATTAAACTTAGAAATTTTCTCACATAATATTCCTTATCTGCTCTACTACTATTAAGCTTTTACATAGTAAATGACGTATCGGTAGTTAGATCAGTAACAACTACCGTAGAAACTCAATAAATTTACCACGCCTTATAGATTCCACCAATAACAACCTAGCTAATTACACTGCATAATACCTTCTTGGAAAACATTAGCATGAGATTCTTAGATTAATCTAACTGATTATAGACTAATACTGCAGCTAGTAGTATCCACAAAACGTGGAGAGTTTATTGTGTTTCTGCGTTGTGGAGGCATAGATGTGTAAATTGTGGCCTACATCTATAATTTGTAGTTGAGCATTATAGCTGAAAGCTTGGCCTTCCGATCCTACATTAATTAGAGTTTTTACGGTAACGAATCCCCACTATGACATATGTATGCAATAGTCCTTGTGGCAGTAAACCGAACTTTCTTTACGAATCTCTTTCTACCTGCCGAATAAGGGACAAACCCTGTCAGGATCAGCGCATCTGGTTGCCTCTTCATGTCAACTGGGTCAATACTGTTACCCTGTAGACATGTTCATCATGATAATAAAGACAAATATTGAAGAGATAAAGTGTCACGATTCTTATGCCTTGGTGATTCCAGGACTGGAGTGGCTTGAGTTGCTGCTATTTTCTCATAGCATGTAATTCGAAACAGTATTATTCAGCTATAGAAGGCGAAAAAGCTCAAGATAATAAGTCACACAGTGTTCAAAACAGCATAGTTGGGCCTGGATGCTCAGATCTTGGTCGCACATCAATTACGGTAGCTGAGAGACGAAGGAGGAGGACGAGCCAATAAACTAATAGAACGCATCATATTACTCTAAATTCTGATATATGTCAAAACCAGTTTAACTTTGGTCATTACCTAGGCACTGATGCAATTTTTGCAAAGGTTACGTGGACTTTTTTTCAATTGATGACATGCAAAGATCCTCGTGACGAAATAAGGACACCATGCAATATTACGGAGTACAGACGCTTTCTAGTTTTGTCTCTCTTGACTTTTCTATCGTTATGCAACATACACCACTACCGCATGCATTTCTGATTTCCACTCTTCTTCACCACCTGGGCAAGCCCAAGCAAGCAATGAAAAGCGCTGAGCTCAAAAAGCGCGCGTTCGCGTCACCTAGAAGCAGTGTAATACTAGGGACACCGTGAACGGGATCGTATGCAAGCATAGAGGAAACCGTCCGATAGCCAAAAATAGGAATAATCACGATCAGTCTCCTTGGAGACCTTCCAGCGATTAAACTGAAAAGAACAGATACTACACTTGATCTAAGCCATGAGGCAAAGAGAGCTAAGGAGAAAAGAAAAGAAAAAGAAGAAGACTTGACGACGAGGAGGTTTTTATACTCAAGTTTAAGGCGGTGAGAGGGAAGACTCGGCAGAATAATTGACTCATTCATGAGAAGGGGTTGTGGAATCTGGTGGCTGGGGGGGATTTTTAACTTCATTTCGTTTAGATCAAGCGAAACTATCATTCTCATCTGAAACCCAGATGTTGATCGCGCCGTCTAGATTATTCCCCGTGAGAAGATCTCCGTGTATTCGGACTTACGCAGCTTTAATGGATCTTGTCACCGCAGTATCCAAGCATTTACTGCTTCGATGAAATAAAGAAAGAGACCTACGGATGCATGCAAACACATAGCTAGGAAGAAAAGCTGCGATCTGATTCGGATTCTTGGCCTAGATCTTGGACTGCATTTGAGCACCAAGAACACTAAGTTCGGTGGAAGATTACGGCCCATGTTAAGAGTTTACTCGAAGTATCTGAAAATATAAAAAGTGATACCATTCTCTCATAGGGCATTTCTCATGATGCCTAAAGTGTATCTTGATATAGAGTTTCTTTGCAGTGTTAAAAAAAGATACTTTTGAAAAACATAACATTCTCTCATCAAAATTATCTACTCAACCGGACTGACATAATCATGGGCCATTCCTCATTAAATCATTACATGAGAGCTTTTACTCAGACAATTCCAACTATGCGCACCCATCGGATTTATGAATGAGAGCTGAAGGATCCTCGTTTTGCAGATAATTCTGTTCAAGTAGAAACTTGACATTGCCCAATCCTCCAGTGAAGAATTGCGCCCCGAGCCCAGGCTGACCAAACCAGGGTGCAATAGGTCCACCAACGACTGTGAGTGGCTTAATAACTCGGTAGACGTGGTAGTTGAAGGGGAAATCAGGAGTATCGGGGTTTGTATCCAGATTTGATGGAGGCAGAGCTCTCTGTGAGTAAGGAGCAGAAGCCGCAGAGATAAAAGATCCTGTTATACAGTTAGACTATGTAATATGAGCCAATGGTTGGTAACTTACCGTATTCACTTCCAAAGCGGTCCACGAGAGTTCCGACTGGAAGAATCATGCTTCCATTGATGGCATTACCATCTGAATCAAGTTGGAATCCCTAATTAAAGTAAGATTAATTTATCCTCCAGATGTTGGAAGTCCTTACATTCTGCGGAGGGTACTTGTATGAGCCCTTCTCATCTGTCCATGTTAGGAGGAATTGAGCCGGGGTGAGACCTCCAAAGCGGTTGTAGTTTTCGACGAATGTGCTCAATGGTAGTTTCTTTGGGAGTGTTGTAGGACCCAGACGAGCATCACGACAAATGTAATCTTTAGAGTTGGAGCCGCCGTCGCGAGTACCAGTGCAATCACAGCCTGCTCGCTCTGCCAGGATTGGGTTGGGCAGAGCGGTGACGGTGGAAATGCACAACAGAAGTGAGACAAGGAACGAGGCGAACATTTTGGGTCTATTTGTAGGGTGAAAGAAGGGAAAGAATGTGAGAGGAAGACCAATTTCCCTTAAGATCGTGGAAAAGACCATTTCTTTATACAAATGAACCGTGTTTAAGCCAAGACTACATATGAACCTGTTTGTATATTTTGTCTCTATCGGCGCAGCTGAAAATCTCCGCCAGACTAAGACGATCAGCGGCCTCAGCTCAGACGGCACATCCGAGCTGAGCACAAAATCGTTACTGTAGCACTCCCCTCATTTCGCTGCAAGGATACGGCGGGCTAATGCAGGAATGCCGGCAAATGAGCAGATTCTTGCCAATGAATCTTCCGTAAACACGTTTCCAGTGTAATCGAAAAAGCGTATGACAGAATTCCTCATGGATAAGCTCGAGTGTCGGAGTTTATGCGCGTAGTTAAATCTACCAACCTGGCTGGGACGCGTCGCGCTCTTAGCACCACTGATAGTTAGCACCTATTGGAGGCAACCCCAGCGCAAATGTCGGCAAATTCTACAAGGTGAGACGGCAGTTTCTCGGTTTCTTGGGAGCTGAATTCTAGCGTGGCTGGCTGAGTGACCAAATGAGTGCTGTGCATATACGGGACCGACCCTTGTGCTGCATGTCTTACATTGCAGTACCTGTACCCGACATTCTCTACAACATGAGTCTCTGTCACTGGGGTGATAGATAGGATGTAATGGCGGTCTGTAAACAAATTCTCACATTCCATTCAGTCTAGCATACATACATCTTTGTATCGATTTCCCTTCAAGCCAAGCCCACAATCTTGAGCGAGTCCTGCCAAAGTCGGGCCTCACGCTCTGGGTCGTACGCATGTGGAACATAGCCCTTTCCAAAGGTAGGGTCGACCTCCTTAGCTGGTGGAGCCTCCTCGCATTCTGCCAGGTATCTTCCTCCAGTGTTCTCCCACTGCTTCCCGATGGCGGCCCAGACCGTTGTCGCAGCTCCTTGCTCCGCACTCTTCAGCTGCTTCTGAGCCATCTCATTGCCAGCGATAGCTTTGACCTGAGAGTCGGCCATATACCTTAAGAGTTCGGTCATGATACCTCCAGGATGAACACTTGTAGCGTGAAGACCTTGACTTCCGTAGCGACGATCTATCTCATTCGCAAGGTATATATCAGCAGTCTTGGACTGAGCATACGCCGCCCATGGTTCATAGTCGCCCTTCTGGAAGTTGTAGTTGTCGGATTCGTTGATACCGTTCCTGTGATGTCCCGTAGAGGTAAGCACAACTACTCGCGAGTTGAGCTCGGGAGTGACAGCAGCGAGCATTGCGGGTTTGAGCAGCTGAAAGAACAAGAAATGGGCGAGATAGTTGGTCCCGAACTGCAGCTCATGACCATCCTGAGTGAGCTGGAGGTCTGGAACAGCCATGACACCTGCGTTCTCGATGAGGATATTGACCTTGTCAGTCTTATCCAGGATATGCTTCGCAGCAGCACGAACGCTCGCGAAGGAGGCTTGATCCATCTCAACGAGTTCCATGCGGTCAGCGTCGAAGAATCCCTCCAAGGCCTTCTCTGCTTTCTTGAGGTCTCTGGCAGTCAAGAAGAATCGAGCTCCGGTTGTTGCAAGAGCACGGACGGTCTCAATTCCAATGCCAGCTGAAACGCCAGTGATGATGATGACTTTGCCCTTAAGCTTGCCCTCAGCGTTTTCGTCCTTGATAATTTGCAGGGCGGTAGGTCTGGCGTCACCCGGACCTTGAAGGTTCTGATGTGCGGCTGCGTATCGAGACATGGTAGAGATAAAGTATTGGTGAATTGAGTAAAACTGATGGAATTAGAAGGTTGTAGTAATTTGAATTGCTAGATTTGTGGTCGAGTCTCAACTTTATATACTTGAGTCGGCCACTCACTCTAACTAACTGAGAGTGTGCACCTGTACTTTCATGATTCCTATACTAGAAGTACCCATAAGCCCGTAATTTGCTGCGTGCGATACATTGGAAAAACTCTCAAGTTTGAACCCTAGTATTGTTCGTCAATGCTGAGTCGGTTGGCGTTGAGTATAAAACATCGTGAATGACATTTTTTGCCTGTTGTGGTTTAGCGTCGGAGTTTGCGGCTAAGTTATGGAACCAAGTTTTGTCAGCAGGCTGACGTGTTTTACCTCTACGAGACTGGCCTGTAGATATATTGTTCCATGGCTGACCTCTTTTCCCTCATTTGGTCCATGACTCATCACTATCTTGAACATTTTACTTGTGAATCCCCTGAACAAACATCAGATAATGACGGTGAGTCAAGACGATAGCGCTCAGGAGCGCAAAGAGCGGAAGCGGATGCAGAACAGATTGAATCAAAGAGCACGGAGTAAGTAATCTTATCTCCGGGCGATGTAAAAATTACTAAGAGAAATATAGGGCAGCGCATCAAGATAGAAGCTGAAAAGAGTACCATTGGGCCACGGAAACTACCTTATCGAGTTGGCCGATGGAGGCTTGACACGAATAAGACCTCAGTTGCGGAAGAGCCGGCCAAGTCTTGCACCAATGCACATGTCGGCCAAGAGCTCAGAGATACTGCAAGAACCGAGGCAGAAGAACTTGAAGTGGTAACATCACCAGCTGTTGCAATGGCGGGCCAGCCAGGGTGCACGCTACCTGTCGACCATAGCCTCATACATCTCATCGGCCTCAATGTGTGTCGAGGGTTCATCACGAACAAGCAAATGATGGCCCTAATGTCACAATTTATTCTGTCACTTGATGTTGCGATTCTAAATGCCGAGTCAACGATTTGTACGATCGGCGTGGTTCGTCCACTCAATCAACAGTTGACAATACCAGCCCATCTCGAACCAACCCAGCTTCAAATGAATTTACCACATCCAAGTTGGATGGATGTCCTGCCGTTCCCAGATGTTCGCGACAACATGATACGACATCAATTCAATTTTGACCATGTACAGCTCCTGGAGGATATGATGGGTGCCGTTGTTCATGCCGTGCCACCAGCTATACCAGCGTGTATGAAGCCTCAGGAGAAACAGGATAATCACGGTCTGCAAAACGAAGACACTGGTATGATTTTATGGGGTGAACCACATCTAAGTGAGAGCTGGGAAGTTACTCCTGGCTTTTTGGCAAAGTGGTCGTGGCTCGTCGGAGAGTCTAGAGATCTTTTACAAAGCACTAACAAATGGAGACGGATGAGAGGGGAGTATCCACTGCAAACCAATCTGGTAGCTTGACTGTCTAATAGGTAAAACAACAAAAATAAATGATTCAAAAAGATGAACTTGATGAGACTGGGACTCGAACCCAGGAGGATTGCTCCACCAGGAATTGGTGTTAAGGTTGACCTTAACCTGGCGCCATAACCAACTCGGCCATCTCACCGGATTGCTGGCTGACAAAGCAGATATCAGAGTCTGTAAGTTATTGAGAAAACGTCGAGTGTGTATGAAAATGTTTTTCGGTGAACTACTTGGCAGTAATCAACCGCGTTCTTTAGCTATATACTATGGACTTGTAGTAATACCTATTGTCACCTTTGTAGCAAAGTTCCCGCTTTGGTGTAGCCCCCCTGAATCTGTTCCCTTAAAACTTCTTGAACAGATACCTCATACCCGCCCAAATCTCTTCGCCAGAGGGAATGATGTTCCTGGGTGGAAGAACAAAGCCGTTGCCCCTATAAAACCTCCCAGGTCGAAGCTCAATACCCCAAGCAAGTTCCGCTCCAGCCTTGTCGTGAACCCAATCAGTGCTACCACCAGAAGTCTGGTAGATAGTCTGACAAATAGGACCATATATAAACTCCTTGCCGTTGACTGATTTAATCGCGTCTGCAACCCCACCAGCAAGCTTCAACTGCTTGTTGATATTCGTCACGTTAACGTCGCAGGTATAGCCGTACGGAAGCAGAATCAACTGGCTGTAAGCATGCCAGTCGATGTAGGACTTGATGCCGGATCTCTTCGAGACTGACTTGGCATGGTTGACGATAGCCTTGTTCTCGGGGGTGTCACCAGGCTTGAGCCCGCGGAACGTTTCATCGCATGTGTTGTTGGATGAGCCACCAGGAATATCCCACTTGTAGGGCCAGTTCCGGTTGATATCAGTGCCTACGCAATCTTTCTTGCCACGCTTCTGACGGTTCTTGCGCCACATACGGTCATCCGTGATGGTGTAAACGAAACCTGTTTCACAGTCAATACTAGTTCAAACTCGTAGATTCGAGAGAAGCTCACCATCAGGGTTGACGATTGGAATGATGTAAAAGTCATAGTTGTCAAGAGTCTTTTTAATAAGACGGTCCTTCTTCTGGTAATCTTGCACGATCTTCCATGCCAAATACTCGACGGTCTGCAGAGACAATTAGAAGACGTCCAATGTCTGTCCACCGAGAGATAAAACTTACCATACCACTAATCCACTCGCGAGCATGGGCATTTGCGTGCCAAATAATACCAGGGTTCGCTCCCTTCTTGCCCTTACCCCAGAGGTGAATTCCCTTGATTGGTCTGTTCTGCACACTTCTACCGGCAGTAAAAACCTCAGAATTCTTGGGAAATGCGGCTTGAAGATCTGACAGGAACTGAGAATGCTGTTCGAGGTTATGGTAGGACTTGAAGTAGGCCTTGTTGGGGAGGCTAGGACCAGAACTGAGACTCTTGGGTGTGGCTAAAAACTGTTAGATCTCAACTCGTAATCAGTAATTGAAGATTTCTAACCAAGATAAGCTTCAAAGTTTCCTTCCTCGGCAATTTCAGCGCCCATGTCCTCGGAGATAAGCGTACTCTTGAGGCGTAGATCTTTGAAAGCACTGAGCTTCTCAGGTGGTATACCAACATCGACGACGTCATGGTTGTGTCCACAATTCAAGGAGACGTAGTCGATGCCTTTGAGAACCTTGGAGATGTCCTTCTGAGAAGGACCGGTAGTGATGGAATAGGCTTTCCAGCCATCATAGTTCACCTTGGCCGCGGCAAAGGGCACTAGAAGCCCAAGGAAAAGACTGAAATGCATGTCGAGAAGCTCTGAGGTTGTTTGGCAGGTAATGAGGAATGTCAGGAGAATTGTAGTGAGCCGTGTTGAGAGGGTTGAACTGGCCTTTATTTATATCATTTGCTCGACAGTGATCGACTTATATCGATATTGACTAAATTGTGATATGATAAATGACATTGTATGTGAATCACCGAAAATGGATATTCGATTACGGTATAGTTTGAAGGGCAGGTATTTGCGCCTCATGTGGAGAAGCTGTTGGTGGATGATATCAGGACAGGGACAGGGCCGTGAATGACATGCATACAGTAGATTGTGTTGCATTTGGAGGCCAATCAAAGAAAATATTGAACGAGGAGTTTAAGAGACACATAAACCAATGCAGGGGCTTCGGACAAAACAAGAGCATATTGTTGGTTACTATTTGCCACCCCCCAGCATGTCTCACAGCCAGCTGCCAGCCTAATCCGTGCCTTGGCCTTTCTGCCAATTCTGATGCAGGACCTTGGCCATCCTATCCCAGATCCGTCGCGGCATTTCATGACCTACATCATCCCAGAGAACGTATTTAACCTTTCCTGGTATCGCTTTCACCAACGCCTCCCCGTGAATCTCCCCAAAGATCTGATCCTTGGCAGCCTGAACAACAGTGGTTGGACATTTAATCTTCTGAAGCGTGTCAACACCTGGCCAACCGTCCTTTTCGTACGACGCGGCACCATGATTTGGTGCCTTGCTATACAGTGTACCACCCTTAATATCACGTTCCATCTGTCGTATCACCAACGTCTCCGCCTCCTTTCTCTCTTCCTCATCAGGCTGTGTTGTAAGGGCATCATATTGGACCATGCCAAGCCTAATGGCCCTCTCCCTCTGATCACCAAAACCTCCCAATATTGGCTGAAATCCAAGATCAAGGCCTTCTCTGATTGGAAGCTCGGGACTCACACCAGGAGATGTATACAGGAGTGTAAGGCTTTTAACCTGCTGGGACCTCCGTGCAGCGACAGTATACGCTATTGGACCTCCCTTGCTGATCCCAACAATATGGAAACCCTTGGCACTGAGGCTTAGATGATCAGCGAGCCCCTCCACGTCGCCTGCCATGTCTCCGATTGAGTATCCACCAGGCACCGGAAACTCGGTCGAAAGGCCGGTATCTCTCTGATCGAAGCGGATTACAAAATACTTATTGCCATGTTCGGTAGATTGTAGCTTTTCGATTAGACCTTCCGGCCATGTTATCATGGAATCCGCGTTCCCTGGCACGAGGATTACGGCGGGATCTGATGAGTCACCAAAAGTCTGGTAACAAATACGCACACGATGGGGAAGCACAACAAAAAGCTCCGACGAGGCGTTCATATTGCCAATAGTATAGCCACTAAAGGATATCTCACAGTAGCCTTGATATTGTGGTGTTGGAAGGAGAGGAAACAATTGCATAGGCTTTGTTCATCACAATAACAGTGGAGTTCATGTCAGCACTAATGCAGGTGAAGATCCAATAATGCAGCATCTCCGAATTCCAAAACCCTGGTCATGGAATTCGGTCAAGAGAACAATACTAACGCTAAGTTTTTCTAGATGTTTTGCCGTTTTCTAACCCGTGGTAGACAAAGAGAACAATTCTAACGCTAGTCTTGGTGAAACGTGCATCATGCTTAAAATATATCCCGGATATAGACCTTGTCTGATGTGTTGCCTCGACTAACCTCGGATTGTAAAGCAAAAGCCAGAAAGAGTAACGCCAATTTTTAAGATGTGGTACCTTAATTCTTCCCAGATCAATGAGGAAAAGTCAGAATAGATGAATCAGGATACTGTGCTAATGCCAAGAGCAATGTGGCCCAAACAAGGAATGCCTCTTGTCAGCTAATCAAAAACCTAATTATGTTGCTTCCCAGTGCCTGAGTGATAAGGGAAAGTAGAGAATATAAGGTTTTGGTTGAATATTTTCCTGCTCCGGTTCTGGTCATAGTTTGACGTTGGTGGGAAGAAGAGACATGAAACACCAAACGTTGATCAAGAATGCATCTTCTCATATCTGGGGTTAAGCTTAACCTTTAAGATGCTATGTAAATAAAGCTAATTTGAGCTTGCGTCAGTGGCCAACATATCGACTACTTCGCTATATTCCCTGACAACCAACATCAGCACTATCATGAATCAAGGGCGCAAGGAGGTCAGTCATACAATCCAATTGAATTGATAAGAAACTGGACGTGACTAGCAAGACTGGAGTGACTATAGCTTCGGTTGTTGATAAACTTAGGTAAGATTTGAGCATGGCTTACAATGACGTGTCTCCCGAATGCTTTCTACCGTCCAAAGAAGTAAATGCATCTTCAACTTCAGGTCATCGGAGCCGTGAATTGATAAGACTGCCCTATCTGTCGAATTTCATAAAGATCTAGTGTTTTAGGACTTACGTAAACCTGAACAGCGGATTAGTCTTTAGTAACTGCACGATTAAGACTTGACTTCCTCAGGCCTGTAGGGTATACTGAGATGTCAACCAACCTTTTATGATGCTGACGTTGGCATAACACCACTACCTTTCAGTATAAACCAATAGTATAGCAGATACTACAAGCTGAGCAACCATGAAGAATCAAAGTAAAGTCGCGTAACCAAATTGCGTATAAGTTCAAAACCACCAGGTTGTTGCAGCTTCGAAGCATGTACACACCCGCTTCTCCCAATACGTTTCCAACTAATATATAATGATGAGAACTTCTTACATCCAACTGACCTGTAGAAATAGGCAATCAAATCTTAGCTAAGCTGACCTGCATGGGCTGACGACAACCGAAGATCATATACAACTATCTATCTGATATTTACAATAACTACCTGCTAGATAGGTTTCAAATACCCCCAACTATCATCTAAAACTTTCACCGAACTAACTATTAACTCTACCGATACCAAAAAAGCATAAATCACCATGTCTTCAGGATTCCAACCAAAGCAAGTGACCCGATACGAGGCCTCACACCTGGCTGAGCTGATGGGTAATGTTACCCAGACTGTCGCCGACTTCTCTCTTGATTTGATTCCCTCATTCGAATCTACCGACATCATCCATGACAATGCCTGTGGCTCTCTGACTGTATCTCAATGCATATTATCAAAATCGCCCCCCAAAGGCTTGCATATCGACGCAACTGATATCAATCCCCTATTCATCATGGGTGCTGATCATGTAGCTCAGACCAATAACTGGCCCATAAAGGCAGAAGTCATGGATGCGAAAGTAATTAATCCTTTGACACGATATAGTCAGACACCCTACTCACCGTTGATACAGTCTCTGGAATTCCCTGATAACCACTTCACCCATTCCTTCAACAACATCGCTCTTCACTCAATGGAAATTGCAGAACCTGCCTTGAAGGAAGTTTTCCGAACCTTGAAGCCCGGTGGCATCGCGATGGCCTCAACCTGGAATCACATGCCGCATCAAGATTCCATCAAGCATGCGCACTGGCGCACGCGGGGTAAGGATGTTCCTCTACCGATGCTATTTCAAGACGCGCCCTTGGAAGAAGAGGGTATGAAACGAGCTTTCTTAGATGCGGGTTTTGAACCTTCAAACATAAAGGTTTATCACACGGATGCCTCCGTGACTATTCCGGATCTAAGACGCTGGGCGCAGCTGGCTTGGAGCTACTTGGGTCCTCTGTCGTCAGGCTGGCTGAAGGAAGACGAGGAGAAGTGGGAAGAAGCCGTTGATGATATCATGGAACAACTGTCGAGCGGGGATTGTCTTGCAAAAGATGCGAATGGAAAGACCGCCATGACATTTGTCGCTTGCGTTGTTATAGCCACAAAGTCAAAGTAGACACCCTCACATGAGGAACTTGCTTATGAATCACCTTTCGGGATAGTTACATAACACAGAGACACTTGAATGATATCACTGCTAAAATGAAGTCACTTCCCTCATTCCATCCCCAATGAATAGACGTCTTTTCCGAGACCCGGGGTTGTCCCCGCACGTTACATATCAAGATATGTATAGATTGGTAATCCTCCCCCCTGTATAGCGTTAAACGTTAAACACCAGACTCGCAGCCAATTAGCGGCGCACATGAACTATGTCTAGTTCCATCATCATACAAGTATCAGTAGTATAAAGTTCTTGTAGGCTCTTCTACTTTCACAGTAATGAAGTCGCATTCATTACCCCCAGAACAGTATCTTTAAATCAGCTTTCGCAATCATGACTACCAAAGCTATAGTCTGCGTCGAGAAGGGCAAGGCCACTATCCAAGAGGTCTCAAAACCCAAGCTCCGTGACGACTATATACTTATCAAGGTCAACGCCGTTGGAATCAACCCTACAGACTGGAAACACATTGACTATGGCATCTCCGAAGCTGGCTGCAGAGTCGGCTGCGATTATGCCGGAGTTGTCGAAGAGGTTGGCAGTAAGGTCACCAAGACGTTTAAGAAAGGTGATCGAATTAGCGGCGTCGTCCATGGATGGTGAGTATTGCTCGGAGCGCTATGGATGATGTTCACTGACCAGCTCTAGTGATGCGACTCAGCATGAAAACGGAGGGTTTGCCGAATATATTGTTGCAAAAGGCGATGTCCAGATCAAGACTCCCGACAATATAACTGATGAGGATGCTGCCACGCTTGGTATCTCAGTCGTCACCGTTGTGAGTGAATAAATATTTACCAATCACATAACACGATTGCTTATCTAGCACAGGGACAAGGACTTTACAAGACATTGGGTCTTCCCTTACCTACAGAGGGCAAGAAGAGTGACGAGTTCATCCTCATCTACGGTGGTAGCACCGCAACTGGTAGTTACGGTATTCAATTCGCCAAGCAGTCAGGGCTGAGAGTTGTTGCAACTGCTTCATCTCACAACTTTGGCTATCTCAAGTCTCTCGGAGCCGAAGCTGTCTTCGATTACAAGTCGCCCAATGTCGCAGAGGAGATCCGCAAGTACACCAACGACACTCTTAAGCTCGCCTGGGACTGCACTACCCAAGGCGCGGCCATCTGCGCTGGAGCTCTCAGCACCTCCGGTGGCAAGTATGCGACCCTGGGACCAATAGATAAGGAGGATCTTATCAAGGTGAACCCCAAGGTTGATGGACCTTATATCACCCTCATGTATTCCATCTTTGGAGAGCGCTTCTTCAAGGGAGAGGAAACCCCGGCTAAACCTGATGAGTTTGAGTTTGCTAAAAAGTTCTGGGAGATTGCTCGTCAGCTCCTGGAGGAAGGCAAGTTGAAGGCTCCTCAGACTTTTGTCAACCGCGGTGGAAGTGGCTTTGAGGGAATCCTGAAGGGGTTAGATGAGTTGAGGGCGAATAAAGTTTCTGGTGGAAAATTGGTGTATACGCTGTAAGCTAATGCAATAACTTGGATTTGGAATTCTGTAATGAAAAGGTATGAGGAATCTGATTTCGAATCATGAATAAACATGAGATAAAGAAAAATATCATTTTCGAAAATGACAAAAAGTAAAGGCGTGCCTCCACACCGGATTGAACGATGGACCTTTGCATTACAAGTGCAACGCTCTACCACTGAGCTATAGAGGCGGCTGTTGATGACGTGTGAGGAGACATTAGCGATTATATATACCCCACATGTTCCAAATCTCAGGCCTCGTCGACTACCTACGCCACTGTAGCCAGTCAACCAATGAATCTCGTTACAGCAAGTAGTCGTGTGCTCAATTATGCATCACCAACTAACTAAATACATGCATTATGCAAGCCTCATTGTCATTGAATTGTCTCACCTCTTGACCTTCTTGATAAGCAACATTTCAAATTACCCTGGTTCAGCAAGGATATCTCTCATTTTCCCTAGCCATTATTGACCCTTCCCAGTGTTTTAATTACTGACCAAATTTGAGAGCCGTTATCCGTAGATACTGTAAGTAATACGAAATTCCACCTGACATATTCGTCCTAGTCCGCGCTATCGGCAATTTTGAGCCGAGCAGACGGTGCCATCCAGGGCCAAACCCGGCAATAATCGACAAAGCAGGATCCATGTGCGCTATCAAAGGCAATTAGATGAACCGCCGAGAACCGTTCGGCTTCTGTACCTCCGGTAAACACTCTCTACCTTTCTTCTTCTCTCCTGTAATATTCAACACCATTGGCTCGTGTGCCTAATGATTCGTTGGAGTAGGTTCCCAGCTGCTCAAAAGAACTTGGGCCTAACCAAGAGAGGGATGTGTCTATTCCTCAGTTGGTTGATTGTCTGTTCCACAAGCATCTTGTCTCACTTATTGATTGATCCACTGACAGTTTCCCTGTTTTTCTTAAATTGTAGAAATCCTGTGACACTGAGCGACTTTGTTTCTTACCCGAGGCATCACCAACGGCGTCACCTTCCTCTCTCATACAACAGTGATTTGGCGTGCAATCTCCCTCTGTCATCATTATTCCCGCGCATCTATCACGATGCTTGGGTTCAACCGGAAACGCGACGGAGATGCCTCTGATGAAGCTCCCGACAATGATCAAGTCCATGCGCCTCAAGACGACATCCCCCAAAGACCCTGGATTGAGACCGTTCTTCCAGTCTTTGCCTGCGGTGCTGGTCTCTTCTCAGACGGCTACATCAACAACGTGAGGACTTCTGTAGCCATTTTGTGTTAAGCTTCTAACGCCACCAGGTCATTGGTTCTGTCAACACTACGCTGAAGCGCCAATATGGCGATGTTTATGCCAACTCAAATGCCTTCAAATACGTATCTGACATCGCCTTCGCTGGCACAGTCGTTGGTCAATTAGTCTTTGGATTTCTTGCTGATCACTGGTCACGTACCAACACGCTCATGGTGTCTACTGTTATCCTCATCATCTTCACTGCTTTGGCAGCCGGATCTTACTGGCATGGGCAGGCAGTTGGAATGTTCAACATGCTGACTGCTTGGCGATTCTTTGTCGGTATTGGCATTGGAGGTATGGCATCCCCTCGTCTTGTGTAAATTTGTTTGAGACTGATGATTCGTAGGTGAATATCCAGCAGGCAGTGTTGGATGCGCAGAGTCCAGCGGCCAGATGAAGAAGGGCACCAGAAACCGATGGTTCATTCTCTTCACCAACTCCATGATCGACTTCGGCTTCGTCATTGGAGCTTTCGTTCCCTGTTAGTCTTACCCACTATATATTCAGACCATTACTAACACTCATCAGATGTTGTCGCCGCTGCATGCCATAACGGCCACTATACCACCATCTGGAGAACCAGTCTCGGCATTGGAATCGTCTTCCCACTTGTCTTGTTCGTTTTGCGGCTGAGACTCAAGGAGCCCGAGGAATTTGCTAAAGAGTCAATGAGACGCCAAACACCCTACTCGTTGGTTCTGCGCTACTACTGGTTCAGACTCCTTTGTGTCAGTCTTGTGTGGTTCCTCTACAACGTAAGTCTCGAGGCCAGCGCAGTTCGTCATCCTGCTAACGTGATTAGTTCTCCTCATACGCCTTCGGTATCTACTCTTCCTCTATTCTTTCCGGCATCTATGGAGACGGAGCCCCTCTTACCACCGTCTTCGGCTGGAACACTGTCGTCAATATGTTCTATCTACCAGGTACTCTTATTGGTGCATTTGTTAGCGACTGGATCGGTCCTCGATACACTCTCATCCTTGGTGTTACCCTTCAGGCCATCATCGGTTTCATCATGGCTGGTGTCTACGACAAGATCTCGACTCAGGTTGCAGCTTTCGCCGTCGTATTTGGTATCTTCCAAGCCCTTGGTGAGCTCGGACCGGGCAACAACATCGGCCTCCTCGCAGCAAAGACATCCGCCACTGGTGTCCGAGGTCGATACTACGGTATCGCAGCCGCCGTTGGCAAAATCGGCGCCTTCGTCGGTACATACGTATTTCCCTATATCCAGAAGGCTGGAGGAAACAAGACACAAAGTGCCCAGTATCCGTTCTGGGTTTCGTCGAGTCTCTGTATACTCTCAGCTCTCATCGTCTTCTTCTTTATCCCCCACGTTGGCCAAGACACCATCACTCTTGAGGACCGCAAGTTCCGTGAATATCTCCAGAGCAACGGTTATGATACTGCGCTTATGGGCCTTGACACGGTTGGTATTGAAGGAGGAGAGGAAGTGCATGTTCCGAAATCCGACGAGAAGTGAATGCTGAGTGAATGAATGGTGTGCTTGCATTTTGTGTCACGGTTATTTGTCGTTAAAGCGAATGGGAGATAGAATAGTCTTATTCAGCAGCATTTTCCCATGCCCTTTAATTCATGAATGGTGATCATGACTTCTCAAGCTCCCTATTTCTTTTCCTCCGTAAATGATGGCCTAGATCAAGAAGGCAATCAAATCTGCGAGTTAATCCATCATTGCCAACCTGAACAGAGTGCCACTATTATTGGGCCTCGGAGTTGTAAGCAGAAGACAACATCTGATAGGGGCCACCATATTCATCACACCAATACACATATGTTCCATTTCTAAAATGCTTATGCTACTGTCCGTTTCTATGTAGCCCTTCAATGAAACCGCTTTTAGCCGAATTAATAATAATAATCATAATAAATCCCAAAACGAATAATAATGATGATGAAGCCACACTCATTTAAACATGTCATAACACAGCTTGCCCTTTACTCTAGATAAGTGACGAAATATTCAAACTATTCTTAATAATCCATCTTCCACGCTGACGAAGCGATCTGCAGTCCGTAACCAAAAACTATTGAATTCAACAGCGAACTCGAGCATTCTTCACAGTTTGGGTGTTCTGTCTCTTCCTCTTGGGTGATTTCTGTCGTCTGGTTTGAGTAGAGCGGCCCATCTGCTCATCTCGGTCGGCGTTATAGACTTCCCACAATTCATGACAAAACGACTGCAGGTGGCTGATGAAGGATTTCGCTTCGCGCATTTCATACTTGCAAAAAGGGCACTGATACCAGTTCTTGGTGTTGAGAAAGTCGCATGGGGCTATATCCTCACTCGTGCGATCAAGGTGGTTCTTGATTTCTGCCTGAACCCGTGGAGATAGTAAAGGTAGTAATGGGTTTTGATGCAGTGTAAGATCCGGTGATGGAACCTCCTCTCGGTAGGGCGGGCAAGATCTCGGCGTCGAGTTTTCCATCCGGTGACCCTGTGCGAGGGAATATTGATGGCTTTGAGTATGGAGAAGGCTTTCGGATTTTCGGCGAGAGCGGCCTGGAGGAAAAGCCGGTGGGGGGTTGGGTGAAATGTAGCAATGCGCTGACGGCGCAGAGGACGTGTAGCTAACTCCTGGGCGAGGAGGAAACAGTGGCGGTAAAGGGCCGTTGACAGAGTTACGATGAGCCATACTTGAGCTAGGTCTAGGAGTCTCTTCATATGGCAACATGGGTGATGGAGGAGCATGCATACCGTGCGCCGTGTGAGGACGATGGATTGTTGCTCCTTGTAGATTTGGCGATGACTGTATATGGGCCGGATGATGTTTGATGGTCATAGGATGTTGCAGTGGCGAGGCCATCGTGTATTGCGCCGGTGGTATCTGGGGTGATGCCATCGGACTTGCTCTTGCTTGCTGCTGATGAACAGCATGGTTACGTGGAGAGGGCTCCATTATTGGGAATCGGGGTGACAGGTTTGGCGTTCGTTGTCCTTGACTAATATACCCTGACCCAGAATTTCTGAATCCAGCTGGGGCGTGCGATGGAAGAACCTGTGGAGTTGTCACGGAGTTGGTTCGACAGACGTGCATCTTCGGTAGTTGCGGTGGTATTATTTGAGAGGGTGCCCGGTATCCCTGTGTATAAGACCTTGGTCGAGAGCTGTTGGGTTGTTGCTGGGTAGTCATCTGTCCTTCGGGCTGTCTGTGCATCAAACCATGCTGTCGTGGAAGCTGTGTGGAAGGTTGATAAGGCGATGCTGGAGGGCGCGGTAATGGCTGTGGTGGAACTGCAAAAGGAGGTCGCGGCGATGGCACTAGTTGTTGAGCTCGATGACCTTGAATGGGGGGAGGTCGAGGAATGTCCAGGGGATATTGACTAGGAGAGGCCATCGGCGGTAGCGGCGAGTCTTTGTAGCCGACATAATGTCGTCGCGGTGACTGTGTTTGAGGGTGCTCTTGAGCAGCAGAGCCGGGTCGCGAAATAGACGCAGCAGCCTCTTGCTGCGGTGTTATGGCTTGCTGGACCTGGTTGCCCTGTACTAACGAAGGCGGCTCAGCAACGTTATGCTGTGATAGCATGGCCTGCGGAACCGATGGGGCAGGTAGTTTTGCTTCGGGTCTCAAGTCTGGTAACCGGTGCCTCCGAGCTGTAGATCCAAGCTGGGAAGTAGAAACAGCCGGTCTCAGAAGCGCTTCTTCGGGTTCCGAGTATGGGTGGTAAGATTCTGGTGGAGCATTTGTCTGTCCCTTCTGTCTCACGGGCATGGACTGTCCTCGTTCCCGTTCGAGGGATTCAGCGTCGCGTAGAACAACCTGCACATATGGCTTAGGCTGTACTGCATGCGGATGTCTGAGAACGTCTGAGTGAGCCTGGCCAGGATCTATGTCTGCCATTAGTAGACAGGGAGGTGCCAAGACAGGCGATGTCTGCGCTGTCGTCTGTATGCTGTTAGACCCAGTCGACGTTTCTGCTTCTGTTGTTGAGTCGTAGGGCGGCATGTCTGATGTCAGGCTTTGTGACGTTGATGGATGAGATACTGTTGGAGATCGTGATGGCGATGCTTGGTTTACTGATGTGAGCGGTGGAGATGATACCAATGCCCGTAGTGTAGGTAATGGAAGCGATGGCCCAGATATAGTCGGTGACTGCGATGTCCGCTGAACCCCAGTGTGTGTATCTTCCGACGTTGTAGAGCGTGCCTGTCTAGTAGCCGGTTGAATCTGCGGCCGTGAATCCTCCACGTCGCTTGGTATGTCCAGGGACTGTGAAGCAGCTTGACCCATCTCAGCGTACGGAATTCGAGGAGTCTCATTGCGAGGGGATTCCATAGTAACAGACGGCTGTTGGATCTGGCCATCCTCTGGCGTATTGTGCATGAAACCGATGGCCATTTCCCCGGGAGTATCTGCCTCTGGTGTACTGGATGCTGATTCACTGTCCGCTTCTCTCTGCTCAGCCTGTGAAAACTGCACTTCCAAGTTCTCAGCCTGGAGCAGCAAGTCGGTACTTGATAGACTATTTGTACTTTGTTCGTGACGAGAATCCGACCTCTCTCGTTCATTGTTGGGTTCTGGCTCTTGCTGTTGCGTGTCATCTTCATCGGGGCTTTCCAAAGTATCAAGGGCGGTCTCTTGATCGCTTTCTTCTTCAGTCGCACCCATAGAAACATCTTTGCTGTTCTCCTCTCGCTGAGAATCGCTCTGGTAGCAAGGGCTTTCGGTTGTGTCTTCCTGGTCATCCATGAGTATATCTTGCTCGGTTTCATCCGCTGGAGACGACGAATCTGCAAAAGCCATGTCAGAAGGTTCTCATCATAGATGATTCAAAGACTTACCATCCCCATCCATAGAATCCGAAATCTCATCAACATCATCGAAATACTGTTGCTGGTTCTCCTCTTGCTCCTTTATATAAGCGATAACCTGCTCGCTGTATTCAATGTTTGGCGCCATATCCTCATCCCACTCCCGAATGTCATGCACGGGAATCCAGGCCACATGGCTCGCCCCAGGAAACGGCACGCCTTCAAAGAACATGAAAGCAAAATGCTGTTCAGAGCATCTAGGTCCGTTGTCCTCATAACCAGGAGCCCATGAGAAGGTCAGGGTCAGGCTGTCGTACCAGTAGCAAGATGGAATGTTGCTGAGAAGACCTAGCTCCTTGACAGAGTCGTGAATTCCAACAGACTCAAGCTCGTGGAGTGGAAGAAGCAGTCCGCCGTACCACTGCTTGGATTCGGTCCAGTATATGGTATAAACCTTTCCGGGGACCAGGTGTATAGGAATGGAATCACTAGGTTGGTGCTTAGAATGCGCTGGTGTCATGCTCTTTGGTCTGTTACGTCGCGAGCTCTTCTTCTGTTGATTTTTGCGGATGGATGGTTTTGGGCTAGGTGGAGGAGTTGAAGTGCGAACCCGGATATAGTCCTCAACTCGACCATCGCCACCTTGTTGAAAGGCCTCTCGCGCAGCCTTATTATTTTCCTCAAGGGTCTCGTCATCGCAACCAACGACCTCATACCCGAAGTGCTGAATGACCGAGTCGTCAGAAGAAATCAAGTCTCTATGCTTAGCCTGCAGATGGTCGCATGCTTCCTCAAGCGATTCGTCGTCGAAAGTAACATTGTGCTGATCACACCGAATAATGTAAAATTTCCCCGGGCGCGCCGAGTCGGGGGGTCTTCGAATAATTACATGCTTCTTAACAGCTCGGCTGTTTTGGTAGACAGCGTCGTAGTGTATTGATTTTATCGTGTTTCCAAGGCGCGGTCGCTTCTGGGTAATTTGACTATCCAGCTCTCGTTTTCTCTTTAAGCTCCCTGGCTGTTGAATGATTAGCATAATTAAGATATTGTTTGTTGTTGTGACCACGTCAGCAGGTCGGTACGAACCTCGGACTTTCTAGACCAAGTCTCTGTGAGTACGGCACCATGCTTCTTTTTTCTCCTGTGCAATCGTGGCGGTGTGTCAATAGTCTCTTCTGTCTCTTGATCATGCGTGACATCTCTAGTGAGATCCACGGAGCGGGTGTCGTGAATCATGCGAGGATAGTTTTTGGAAAGTGGTGATTGTTGAAAATCGGATATTGTGACGTTTATGAGAGATTTAACATATTCGTCGATGGCCACCTGACCATCCCTGCTAACGTCTTTGTAATATTGTTAGCCGATTTGTCCTGCATGACGGAAGATACTAATCATAGATGCTTACATGGCCCCTGTTGCTGTTGCTGATGCTGGTCCATTTCTGCTGTGTGCTGTTGTATCTTGCGTTCACAGTCATACATTCTGGCTTTGAGGCGACAAAAAAGGGCCAAGCCTGCTGGCTGTGTCTGTGTCTGACCATGGGCGTGACCAGTGTCATCCGTAGCGTGGGGGTTGGGAGGACTCATTTAGCGGGAAAAAAACAGGATGAAAGAAGGTGAAAGATGAGACAAAGAGATCAGGGAACGAGTTGGGGCTGTTTCTAAAAGGGAAAGGGAAAAACGCAAGATTCTGTGTAACCAAGGCAATACAAAATCATGGCATCGCGTACATAGACGGATATGATACTGTGTAGAGTAGGCAAACAGAACAAGTCATGTCATTCCGTCCCGTCAGTCAAGGATTAATTAATGAATAATTATTGATCGATTGATTGACCGAGTGCCAAGCCGGAGAGAGATTCAAGCAAGCAAACGGCAAACAGCTCTTCATACATACATACCTTACATATGTGCGTATATACTTTGGGCATCTCAACCAACCACGACCAATACAAATGTTGCACATTCGCCATTGACCCCGCACGATTTGCACAGAGACATGAGTTTAGGCCAGATCAGATGTTGTTGGCTGCTAAGAGTAACAGTCAAAGTGGCATGGCATGGCATGGATGGTACCCAATTTTGATTACCCCCGTCATAACAACCCTTGCAAATAAATGGCCTCAGTAACACAGAAGCACACTCCATTCCCTCCCTCTATTTTATTTTGTTTGTACATACATGTATATTGCATGTACATACATACGCATTCTGTGGCGCCGCCTCAGTTTCAGCTCGTGTAAATCTGCCACGCACCCAGACTTGCAAGGCCCATGCATGCAATGCAAGCAGTAATAATTCGTGGTCCACAATCGTGATATGTAACTATCGCAATCAAACGGCGGGGGATCTCCAGCTACTATCCCTGGCTAGCCTCGCTTGGCTTGCGCTATTGATGTAAAATATTCTATTCTATTCACTAGACTACCGTTACAGTCTCTATACTCTCCAGCCCAAGCATCGCCTCCTCCTCCGCTCTATTCTTCAGAGACCCTAGACCAATCCTCTCAAAGAACTCTGGTTGAGTCGCTGACCGCCCCAGCACCAGCCACTCGTGATCTCTTTGTCCCTTGGCCCCAAACGGAAATGCCCCTAGTCTCAGCACCCAACACCTTATCGCTCTGGTCTCGGTCAGCTGCTCTGACCGTGTGTCCCGCTTCTGGCCTAGCTCCTGGGCAAGATCGATTCTATCGTGCTCGATGCATTTCCTGCATACTGCGACTTCGGATACACCGCCTGGTCCTGTAGCAATTGTTGTTGAGAGGTTTGTGTCGGCCGAGAACCACAAGAGCACTCTTCCGAGACGAACAGAGTACCAGTCATACGGGCCTTTGCTCTCAATATACCCCGTAGCCATCGGGCCTTGGATTACGAGCTTGCTGCTGCCAACTCTGCCAAGCGGCGCGTCGGGGCCAGTTACTGCACTGACCTCGAGCACTTTGGCAGCTTTTTCATAGGGCCATTTCCCATTTCTGAAGCACAGATAGTCAACCTCTCCAGTAATAGAAGCCCAACTAAAGCTTGGCGCAATGTATGATGAGTTGGCCGCCTGGATGCTACTGGCTGATGGTCTCCGCCACAACAGATCCAGATCAATGTTTTCTGCCCATAGTCCCGCCACGTAATCTGACCCGATCATCTGCCGGACCATGGCAGCTATTGCGGAAATCGCTGGAAGCTTGTCTCCAGGCTGCGTGAGCTTTCGCTTGGAGTAGTTCTCAACAACCTTGTGCCAGAAATTAAACGCCTCGCCACGTCGTGATATTTGACTCAGTGGTTTTCCTCCAAACTCGCGCTGGTGATTCAGTTTGGAGCCGCATTCGCAAAAGATCCCTTCTTTGCACGTCCACGCCATCTCCATTGCCGATATGGAGAGAAGTCGCGTTGAGAGAATCTTTTCTTGCAAAGTCCAACCACGGAGTGTAAGTGGCTCAACGAGTGGTTGCTGGTCAGTAGCATGGCTCGGTCGCCATTTCCAATGAGCTCCCGTTGCGTGCATAAGTCTCGCTTTCAATAACACCTGCCCTTTATCGCTGTTCACGGTCGAGCTGTAGAGTGCACCCTGGTCATTAGCTGCTTGTGTAAGTGGTTCCAGCCGAGGTCGTAAGAAGTGGCTTGTAACGGATGTTGAAGATGAAGCCGCAATTGTGAGGTACGCGTTGGAATACGTGTCAGCCATCTTGGAGCATTCCTTCTCCCAATCTGCTTGAGAATCTTGAATGATGCATAGTGCATCGATCCATAGATATTTCACACCCAGCTCTCTTGTCAGTGCAATAGCATCGAAATAGGCTGCTGGGAGTTCCTCGAGTGTAATTCCGGACTTCATCTGTTCCAAATTGTCGGACAAGGTCTTGATAGACGGGTTGTTTCCCCAACAATAGCTGAGCGCCATATATTTCTCATCCGTGATTGCTTGCGTCTCAATAAGCCGCACGGGATCTTCTTTATTGTTCCCAATATCCAGAACTCGAGTTGGGAGGCTTGGGCTTTCCTGCTTGCAGTGCTCATGATTCTTGATGCAGTTTTGGAGACAAGCATGAATGAAGCTCAAGCCTTCACGAGATAAATGATCTTTGCAGATCTCCGGTAAAGGTTCGATGCCTTTCCATGTTTTTCCTTGAGCTTTATACCGTTAGCCAGTGCATCTTATCTCTGGGGAATCGCATACAATGATCGGTATAAAGCTGCAGAAATACTTGTGAGCGATCAGGGTCGCCAAATAATATCTCTGGATTTCCATGTCCAATTGGAAGCCTAATATACAGTCGAATGCCCGGTTTCCTTTCCAGTCCCAGCAGACCGGAGACCGTGAGAGTTTTGGCAATAAAAGAACAGGCGTCACAACCCAAAGATGCAGCATTCTCGAACTGGACCATATCCCGAAGTATCAAAACAACGAGCTCTCTTGAGTCGACTCTCACATCTTTGGAAGGACGTTGGGCTACGACATCTGGATTTAAATCCAAACAACATGAACAAGGCTCGGGGGGCGCATTGGAGGTGTTCTTTTGGTCGTCCATGATAACTGTATGGTTTGGCTTTGTTACCCACTGAAATAAATAGGTTTACGATTCAAGCCTCACCGATTCTCCACGCAAATTGATGACATGAATTCATTGGCACGTGATACCCACCGGATGATATCAATCTCTTACTCAGCTGACGATCCAAAGCAAAACTTCTACTCCGTAATCTAGAAAAGCAATGCTGCGCCGGTTTTGACTCCCTTTTTTTCTTGTTGTGATTATCGCTGAATACAAAAGTCTAGCAGTCAGGGACACTGACTGGAATATTAATGTGCACGCTCGTAGCCAATCCACTCAGACTCGTCTCCTTGAACTCATTCCGCATTCCCTTGGCCGTCAGTCGCATCGCCCGGATAGCGTCGTCCAACCTCACACGCTGCGTGCCTGTTTCACTGCTAAGCGCGAGATTGGCGCTCGAAATGGCCTTTGTTGCGCCCAGCGCGTTTCTCTCAATGCAGGGAGCTTGGACGAGGCCGCCGATGGGGTCACATGTCAGTCCGAGGTTATGCTCGATGCCAATCTCGGCGGCCTGCTCGATTGTTTCGGGACTGGCTCCCATGCAGGCAGCGAAAGCACCGGCGGCCATTGAACAGGCAACACCAACCTCGGCCATGCACCCGCCTTCAGCAGCAGAGATGGTGGCTCCTCGCTTGTAAAGCATGCCAATGGCGGCAGCTGTGAGCAAGAACGTAGGAATATCTCGCTCGGGGTCATCGCTGATGAATTCAGTGGTATACTTGAGCACGGCCGGAATAATGCCTGCAGCGCCATTCGTAGGTGCAGTGACGATTCGACCACCGCCAGCGTTGGTTTCATTCACAGCGATAGCGTAGACAGACAAGTAGTCCATAGTCGGGAATGTTGTGCGGCGTGAAGGAGCTGGGGCAATAGGATGTTCCAGAGAACCGTGTATCCGTGGTGGTCCACGCTTCCGAAGACCTCCGGTTTTGATCCTGTCAGGCACCAAATTGGACGATGATGTTCCTGCGAGAGCGTTAAGTGACGAGGCGCCATCTTCATTGATGTTGGGGTCAGGCGCGGAGAACTTGTGCTCGAGTTGAGCGGCTGAGGTATCAGCTGTAGACGAGGGATACAAGCCTCGAGTCAATCGACGGTAAAGCGCCGGTGCTCTTCGATGAAGCTTTAGAGAACCTGGAAGCTTGGATCCTGTCGGCGCCTGGACACTTTCTAGAATACTGGCATCCATGACTCCCCAGATTTTGAAGATCTTTCGATAAATATCCTCGTCCGTATATCCGAGACTCTTCTCATTCTCATACACCAGTTGCGCGATGGTGAGATTGTGCTTGCGACATAGTGAAAGCAAGCTAGCGGCATCTCGGAATGGATACCGTGGGTTCGACGATGAGCTGGTATCCTTGGTCTCGGACTTGACATCGGTGGAGAGGCCGGTTGGTTCAGGTGAGTCTCCGAGAAGAGCTCTCGGGCCTTCATTCGCTTCCTCGAGGGCCTTGACTTCGGTACCGGTCCTGCGATCTCCCAGGGCATCTGATCGCCGGATCTCCTTGTAGTACAGGTTCTCGGCCAAATCAGCCGGGTGAGATGCCGTGTCCGAATCACCGGCTTCCAATTGTGCCGGGGTGTTTGCGGAGAGGGTCTCTTGGGGCGCGATACTAAGAGCGCCGTTGACAACGAAACCGCCGCCCACGCTAAACATGTCGTTTGTGGCCAGGACGTAACCTTCCTTGTCAAAGACAGTGAAACGCATGCCGTTGCTGTGCTGGGGCAGCTTGCGACCCCATTCCCAGACGAATTCCTTGTCGTAGTCAAAATCGATCTCCTTGCCCTTGGAGCCATCTGCAGCGAGTCCGCGGCCGAGAAAAATCTTCTTGCTGGACTTGATATCGTTGAAGCGACTGGGGACGTATCCTGTGTCGACTGTTTCGACATCGGCACCTTCGAGACCAAGGAGCAGAGCTGATGGGGTCATGTGACCCTCTCCAGTGAGGGCAAGACTTCCATAGATGGCGACACGGATTTTGTTGACTTTGTGTAGCAAATTTGCGTCGATAAGGTCGTTGACAAAAATGTTGCCAGCACGCATAGGCCCGACAGTATGAGATGACGAGGGCCCAATGCCGATAGAAAACAGATCAAAGGTAGAAATAACAGCATGTTCATTTGCTGCTTCGCTGTAAGAGCCCGCGTCCTCATCTTGGTCGTCTTCAATTCTGAGCGGTCGTGTTGTGCTGAATAGTCGCGATGTCTGGCGTCTCAACAAAGTCGCTGATGGTGGTGTTGATCGAGCAATAGGCCGCCTTGCAACGGTGGCTAGGGATCGGGTAGAGAGACATTGTCTGGACGCCCGAAGCAGCGAAAGCTGCCTTATCCCTGCACGACTCATTGCACCTGATTAATTGTTGAATGCGAGAAGTGTATCCTTCTCTCTTCAAAAGTCGAATCTTGAAGGTGTTGCCCTTTTTTGTGTTGGGTGATATAAATATCACAAGGTCACTAAACCAAAATTAGATAGACTCGAGAGACGCAGACCGCGAATTGCCAACAAGGTACTTCCCATTGGCCATATCCCGCAAACTTCCTTATCTCGGAGCGGATTATCCATTCCCCAGCCAATGAACACAGTCCGAGCTATCTCCGGCTGCCGGTGGTGGGTCGGACGACTTCCCGGCAACCGGTCACGTGTAGAGTATACGTACCAATCATGGTCTACCCCAGACCGATGTCTTCCGGTCTCCTTCACCGAAGTTACTTCGGCGAAGTAACACGCCCTCCAAAAACATCCGGGGTAGTATTATCTAGTTGCGTCAAAACACCATTCGCATTACGTGATTTATCGATATTGGGCATAGCTGGCATTCAAGTTGGCACTCGAGTTGGCAGTTTGCGGGGTATTTTCTCCATGGTCATCAAAACTTTAGTCAGAGCATAGGGTACCTACCCTATTTCACGTCACGAGACTGTCAAGGTTTGATAAATTATAGGATTGTTAGGTTGCTATGGGTTTTGGACTTTGAATAAAGTGTGACTGACTATTTCATCAAGGTTTTCATAGTGGAGGCTGTGACTAAAACTATCAAGGTTTGGAGAACTGCCGAAAAGTATCCTAACCTAAACACTTCAGCATACATTCAAAGAACCACCAATATTGTATTTTAATTCACTTAAATCACTAAAGACAAAAAAGACTTATTATGTGTCATGTTTTATTACTATAGTTAGTTATTTTGTATACCCTCTAAATGAAGGGAGTTCTCATTTATAGCTCCTTAATCTCTCTCATTATGATATGAATTAATAGTCCATGTTGTTAGATATGAGTTGACGTGCTCAAAATCGCAAACCCCCTCTACTTGATTTTATTAATCACGATACTTAAAATTTCGATTTCTATCTATTATGTCTTTTTGAAAAATAAATATTTATTAATTATTAATTCTCACTTCCTTATTCAATGTCCCTGAGATGGATCAAGGTGACATGATTAGATAATTCAGGCTTGATAGCTAAAGAATCTCAGAGCTTTGTCTTTGTAATAAGCCCGAAGCGTAGAGCTCTCACAGGCACCAGGGGAACTCCCGGTCGTTCTATCGCATAATCTGTAAGATAACATAGTGTCTCCGAGGCCTCGCATGATTCAGAGGGCGGCATGCGCATACTCCCCAAAGAAGAAATACTAAGCCCATGTTATCAGATTTTAGCATATTGGTATAAAACGAAGGTTGGACCGAATCCAGAAACGCAAATGATCGACAAATACGAGTGAGATAAGCTTATATAAAATTATCCGCCAAGCATCATACATAGTCCAGCAGTTATTGTCGGCCAAGTTCAGCATTGCCACCAGCACAACCTTGTTCGTGATCGTGTGATGGACAAGAGTCCTTTTACAGCGGTCCTTCTGAAAACGAGTTCTGTTACTCGACCTTCAACGAGACAGGGTCGCCAGAAACATGAGACTTATGGGCGAAATTTGGATTCAAATAGATTCATGACGAATACCCGAGATATCTCGCGCTCACCAGAAAAATGATCCAGAAACGTAATGCAAATTCGCTATGACTGTAGAAAACATATGCTATGTATGCTACTATTTAGGCCTCCGTGGCGAGGCTCATGTTGTACTCCAACTCCCACTCCGCTTGAGGATCTCCCTTTCGTGGCACAAACTTGACTGTTAATCCATCCTTGACGGCAAAGACACTATCGTTCTCGAGATAACCAGATTCGGAGTCAAAGATCTGGGTAACAACGGACTTGTGGCCCTCGGAAATGACCTGCATCATATTAGAATTAACCCGATCAGCTTTGAGAAATTCAATGAACATACCATGAAGTGGATATGGGCAGGACGGTAAGGGTGGCGATCTAGGAGGTGGAGGAGCTGACCAGCAGGGCCATCATCGGGGACCTCAAGATAGAGTCAGCTTATTGTATTTTTGGCCTGGTGAGATATGATGTTGCTTACAGGATAAGGTGTAGGTCGTAGACAGTAAAAAGAGAATCGGCCCTGCTCGTCTGTGATGAACTTGCCACGCAGGTTATGCTCAACCTGCTTCTCATCTTGCTGCTCATACAAGCCTAGGGAGAGTTAGTGCCTATCGGCTGTAGCTTGAGGATGGTGGCTTACCGTTGGTGGATGCTTGCCACGCCTCGACCGAGGCATTGGGGATGGGCTTTCCAGTGGCCGCCGATGTTACAGTACCGTAGAGATAGGCAACAACAGCATCGCTGGGGGTGTTGAAGGTGATTGTGCTGCCGTTCTCACGGGTAGGCGTATCATGACGCCAGAAAGGACCCAGAATGGCGGTCTCAGTTCCTGAAATGCCATCCTTGGCTGCTTTACGATGTGTGATATCATCCACAAGACTGGGAAAAAAGATGTTAGTGTTGGTCCTGGGGATAAGGGAAGATTCATTACCTCTCGAGACCAATAACATCGCACATCAATTGACCCTCGTTTCTCTTCTCGTTGCTCATCTGTCCAGCCCAATTGATCATCTTGACAGCAGACATCCACTCATCAACGGTGAGGTTTGTCTCGCGTGCAAAGTCGTGCATGTGCTGGACAAATGAGGCCATGACTTCTCGAACTCTGGGATCAGTCTTGGGGCCAAAAGATTCGATGACTTGCTTGGTGAAGGCCTGGCCGAGGCCCTCCTCCTGAGCAGCACCGTTCTGCGCCGAGTTTGCCATTCTGATAGTTTTGCGGGGTAGAAAGATAGAGTTGATGAGAGGAGTGTGTCTGGAAGGATGAATTGAGTTTGTGATGGACTGTCAATGAGAGGAATGGCTTTCTAATATGTCTTGTGAAGTGCCTCGAGTCGCCTCTTATCCCTTGTAGTGCTCCAAAGATGGTGTCGAGGAGATGACCCTACCCCGCATAATCCTGGTAAGCATGGTTCGATTCGGATATACAATTGAGGCTTGAACGGAGAGCGGCTATGGGGAAAAGACCATCGGCAGAGTGTAATTGATCATCACGGGGGCCCATGGGGAGAGCGGCGATGGTGCAGCCATTTTGCGGGGTGAGTTCTCGACCAACCAGAGTCTTGATGATTATGTTTATGAGTCTCGGCGGAAGCGAGATTTTGCCCACGCGTTCGGATGTCGGGGGCATGTCGATCGGATGTATGAGATAATAGCATGGAACAGATGAGGGGACACCCTGACTCCGATCCCGACACGGCGGAATGGAAGTAAAATTAGTGCATCGTACGACCTAGGCCTACTGTAGCCGCCATAAGTCACCTAGAACACGCCTAAGCCGTCGCAAGGTTGAAAGCCCGTGGAGCATTGCAACAACACGCACCTTATTGCTAAACACCACATTAAATACATCATAGTAAAAAGGAAATAGTAATGTATAGTAGTGTAAATGATGTGCGTGCATTCAATGATACAAAATGCTATCTATCAAAGACTCTAATAAAAAGAACTACTTGGACAGCCTGCGATCGCCATCATCTCCAAAATTCCATGTCGGCTTGTCCGCTCCATTTGGCCGACTCGCTCTTCTAAACCCAACATCAACGCCCTCAATTTCCACCACAGGCGGTACAGCCTCTACTGCAGCCTGGTATGCTTTGGAGTACCACTTCTCGACATATTTGTCCCCAGTGAAGAGGTCAGGATAAACCTGTCTCATTCTGAGCAGCGCTGTCCCCGAGATCTGATCCACGCTGTGCGCATGTCGCAGGGCGAGGAAATCGGGACCGATATCTTTCCTCAACCTTTCCTTGACTTCTTCAGGGTACTGTCCCACCTTGAAGAGTAAGAGGTCGTAGTGAAGAAGTGAAGCCTTTCCATGCCATGATCCGCCCTGTGTAGCGCGGTGGTAGAGACCTAGCAGTGCTGTGATGGCGCCAATACATCCTGTTCCGTAGTCTGATATGGGGAAAGGAGGGACTACGGGTTCTGACAAGCCCATAAAGCGACCCTGCTCCCATGCGATACCACTGACCTATGATATTGTTAGTTCTAGCTTCGAAAGCGTGCATGTCACAACACTTACACAATCAGCAATCTGTTGCCAGCCAGGACGTCCGGCCCACTCTCCCTCGTAGCCAAAGCAGTTCTCATTGACATATACGAATCCCTTGCCACGCTCCTTAGCAAGTTTTGTGAGTGCAGTGGCTCCATACCCGAGCTTCTCCAAAGCTCCAGGTCGATATCCATCAACGACGACATCCGCTTCAGCAAGAAGAAGCTCAAACTCAGCCCTTCCTTCGGGAGTCTTCAAGTCTAACTCTGCAGCGTGCTTGCCCATGTTACCGTCAACCTGGAAGAAAGGAACGTCGCTCAGGTTGGGGCTTGTAATTTTGAGTACATCGGCGCCATACTCGCCGAGGATGCGAGTGATGATGGGTCCTGCTATGATGCGGCAGAGTTCAAGTACTTTTATGCCGGACAGGATTCTCTTTGGTTGCTCAGAGGTTGGAGTCAGGGGACATTTGGGCGTCTCAGACTCAAGGTTATCAACTGACCAAGGTGGAAGTGCCATATTTGTTTTACCCTGGTAACTAGTTAGCTTTGTTGTCATGATAATGGAGCAAGTACTTACGTGCTGAGTCTTGACAAAGTCCTCATGCTTCAGAGCAGGAACTCCTGCTTGACGACGAGCTGCGTTCATGCTTTCCAATTCATCTGTAGAAAACTTGCGAACAGCCGGCTCAATGGCATCTACTATGCTCTCATGTGTTTGCAAGTCTGGCCTGAAGGGCTCTAGGCCAATCATCTTGAGAGTTGTTGAAGCCTCCAGAGATCCATGGATGTGATAGTATTCTCCATGATTCTTGGTCTTATAGAGATTAGCTGACATGCGGCGGTAGGGATTAGACTGTGCTTGAAGTAAATCCGTATCTATTGCTTGTGAGTACTTGGAAGTCATGAGTCGTGGCGTGTAGACGTACCTTTAAGTAGCGCTTTGACACCAGGGTCAAGCTTTCCAAGACCGCCAACCTTGGCCATATAAGCCTGGCAGAGGAAAGCCGTAGTCTTTTCCAAGTCGATGTTGATCTTCCTCTGCCGAGATGTCCCTTCAACTGTGTCTGCTAATAAACAGGCAACGGCGCCTTCAACCGCCTTAAGCGCAGCGGTTGTCTCCGTCTCCTTGAACGGAATAGGGAAATAAGGCGCATCGCGAGTAGATGTGAACTTGATACTTGGTCTGAGCTCCTTGAGAGCTGGTGGAAAAGCAGTCTCATCGAACTGATTGCAGAGATAGTCAAAGATTCGTCTACTCTCCTCAACCGAGGAGTAGTCGTGCTGGTTAATGCTACCCATTGTGACAGAGACCTATTAGTTATTCGCTAAGCAGAGGCATCCACCTAATGGGACTACAAGAGGTGCCTGTCAAGAGGTAGTCTTTATACAGTTGACACGCTCGAAAGGTGAATGGCGGAAATCGACGGAAGATCGGCTTAGAGTTACAACCCGCTATATTTAAGTGATAAGCACCTATGATTGATGGGTTTCGTGACTAAAAATGACCGATAGTGCGCCGAAGAGAGTGTCATTAGTGATTGTCTTGTTGTGTAGGCCCCATATTTTAGTGTTGGAGGTCGGCTGTCCCCATTGCCGAAGGCCTCTCACCCTGCTTCCGACACTAAACATGATCGGTCCAGGTCCACGCTAGAACACATTGAGGCATTTGACTGACATCCAATGCTTGTCTGAGTTGAAGATAGTATATCGACAAGCCAGAACTCGTTACTTTTCACGGTTAGTATCATTGGACTGTATAATTCACTTTTAGCTGACCTCAAGTCAAGATGCCTTTCATTGAAGTTGATAACAAGAAGTTGTTCTACGCTCGAGTAGACGCCGAGGGAAAGCAAAAGAATGGACCAGTTCTGGTGTTCATTCATGGCCTTGGGTCGTCTCATTCGTTTTACATACCTGTTATGAGCCAGCTTGCAACTGCGGGCTATTCGTCAATTGCGTTGGATGTCTATGGTCAGTTCGATTTGCTTCTTTCCAATGTCTGATGCTAAAGCCTTTGCAGGAAGCGGCCTATCTCAGTTGTCACAAGGGGTTGAAGCCCCGATGTTTGACACAATAGCGAGCGGTGTTGAGGCTCTGATGAAGGGATTGGATATTCCTCCAGAGAATGTTGTCGCCGTTGGACACTCAATGGGCGGCATCATTGTACCAAAGCTCGCACTGAAATGCAAGCTCCGCGGTTCAGTCCTCATTGGTCCTGTGTTGCCAAAACCTGCGATGGCTGATATTTTCAACACTCGCATTGAGACTGTCAAGAAAGGTCAGTGAGCCTGAATTGCAGAGAAGAGACCTGGTATTGATGCAACGATTCACAGATGGTATGGAGCCTATGGCCAAGACCATTCCCTTTGCTGCGACAGGTTCCAAAGCAACCCTGACACAAAAGGCATTCATTCGAGCCCTTCTACTGTCTCAGAAGTCTGAGGGCTATATCGCATTATGTCAAGCAATTGCGAAAGCAGATCTGCCCCCATACTCAAAGATCGATTGCCCCGTGCTCGTTCTTTCTGGGGAAGAGGACAAGACAAGTCCTTTGACAGATGCCCAGAAGATCCTGAGCGAGTAAGTGTTTCTTCATTTTATGAGTCACAATTGAATACTAATTCTTGATTCAAGTTGGGGATGTAGCGATTCAGCCAAGAGTATGCATATTCTGCCGGGGGTAGGACACTGGCACTGCATAGAGGCAGCGGATGAAGTTGGTTCCAAGATACACGAGTTTCTTTCCAAGCTGGCATAGAATTCTTGTTGTTAGAAACCGACCAAGCTATTCTTTTCTTTAAAATTTAGTTATGACAATAATTCTTCTCGTATTTGCCTATTGTTGTTTCCCTACACGGTCTAGACTGTCTAGTATTGCTGCAGCTGAGTTGCTCTTCCATGGACGAGTTGACGAGTCATGCACTAAACTTTAGTGGTGTCAACCCTTGGCAGCCATCGGCTACAGGGACAACCACATCGGCAATTCGGTAAATACAAATTTACGTCAGCGGGGATATCACCTAATTCTCACCCCATCTGGATCCTTAATGAACCAATAAAGTCCAGGGCATACCCGACAGTTCGCGGCCCGCGGTATCAACATTGACCTCATATGACAAAACAAAATGCCTACCAGGAGGGTCCGAGATAGCGAGAGAAGACGCTGCGCCGAAGCTTGCGAGAGCTGCAAACGCCGTAAACAGAGATGCGACGGCCGAAGACCCTGTGCCCGCTGCATCAAGCGAGGCCTCAGCCATGAGTGTCATGAGTCTCAATCGGCCTCAAACCTTGTGGCTCGACGCATCGTCGCGTCGTCTCTACCAAGCCCCGATCCCGACAGACTCAGTAATATTACAGAACAGCCTACTCCAGCTGCAAGTATAACCGTCGGTAACAGGTCGGGCTTGACGTCGTCGGAGGAGACGTATCCTGATGATGGCGCGTCTTCCTCTCTTCAGCTGCTCTCCGATACACAACCAGAGAGGCTTCCACGCATGTCACGACTTATCCAGGACACAAGAGGTGAATACATGTTTATTGGCGACTCTGCAACCTTGTCTTTTCTGCAAAACATTCGGAGGATTGTGCGTCGTAGTATCGGAGACTGCGCCCTGGTTGACGACCCATTACGGCATGGCATCGTTGAAGCATCTCCTGAAACACGGCGAGGATGGATTCTATCCAGTGCCCAGAACCCTCCCCCGCGACAGACCGCAGATGAGGTTAGTTACCTCGTGAAGTGGTACATGCAATCAGCCAATTGTGTCCTACTGTTATTCGACCAGAAAGAACTCGACCATGCCATTCGCAAGTGGCTGGAAGATGGGCAAGACATTGCTGATCCTGCAAGTTCCGTTTACTACCTTATCTTTGCCATTGGTGCACAAACGGGACCAGAAGACAAGGACGATCTAGCCGACATCTTCTTCAACTATGCCCGCTACTTGACGGTTGAGACACTGATAGAGGAGCCGGGCATAGTCACCATCCAAGCACTGGTCCTCATCGCCATGTATCTTTTGGGCGCATCACGTCGCAACGCAGCTTTTATGTATCTCGGCATGGGGGTTCGCGCTGCGTATGCCATTGGCCTTCATCGTCACGACATATCTTCTCTCTTCTCAGCCAATGAAGGCAGGGCCAGAGAACAGTTATGGAAAGGTATCCGCATTCTGGATTTGTTCATGAGTGCATCATTGGGTCGGCCTCCGTCAACATCTGAGCTGAGAGATACAACAACCCCACAAAACTACTCGGCTTGCAATGATCTTTCAATGATCTTTGAATCGATTCTTACCGATGTATATGCAAAAAGAATGATTTCTCCGGAAATATTGGATCGCATCAGCAAACATCTTCGACGGTGGACTGCCCAATGTGGCGAGGGTCTCGCCGTTGACGGTATCGAGCAGGATGACTTGATCCGTGACCAGAACGGAGATGAACAGCCCAACATCGGCTTGATACACCTCAAGTTGACTGGTCACTGGACTGTTATGCTACTATCTCTTCCGTTCCTACACAAGGCGGTTTTCCAACACGTCGAAGACAATCAACAATCCGGTCAAGGAACTGGAAAGCGCCCCTCGTCATCAAACCAGGTTCTTGTACACTCGTGTCTTGAATCAGCTGTCCGGACAGTTGATCTCCTCCAAACTCTCGTCAGGACCGGAACTATCCCGAAGCGTTTACCAATAGTCGGCAATTCAGCCTTTGTATCTGGTCTTGTGCTCGGAGGAGCCATTTTTGGCGACTTCGACAACTCATTCCCCCTCGAGAAGAGTCTTCATACAGCGAGAGATGTTCTCGATCGCTTCAGTCGTTACGATGCTGTAGCGAAACGCCACCTGATGATCTTGGATCATCTCCAAAACGCCTGCGGCATATATATGGATAACCGAGCAAGACTCCGAATGGAACGTCAGGGCCATCTGGTCAACGGTCTCTTTGGGAGTATTCACACCATTGGCAGGTCGCCATTGAGAAATTCCCAACAACCCGAGGCCAGTCTTCGGAACTCATCTACTGAAGGGGTCCAAACACAACCACAAACACCCAGGCCTGGACAGGTGCAAAATAATGAAATGACAGATGAGCAGCAAGGATATGCCATGGAAAGCAGAGAGCAGACCGAGATTGACATTGATGTTTCAGCGGATGCTTTTCTGGGGATCTCGCCAAATATGCTCTGGTTTGACTCTTTTGATACTACCATGTCTCTGTTTCCTATTGTCGATACGCAAATAATGGGCGATGAAATGGCATGAAACAGGGTTGATTCATAATAAAAATTGGCAATGGACATTATCAGTGGACTGGATTAACCAAATTGAGCCATCGGACAAGGAAGAGCGATTCATGGGCGTGGATGAATATGAATAATGGTAGCTGGATCGTGGAACTTTTGTACAGTAAAATCCTTTCGGTTGTCGTTTGAAGGGCGTGAAGACTTTTAACCTCTCATGACATACCTAGAATATAATGATTACCCACTCTCACAAATTGCAATCGAATTAAATTACATCAAGTAAGCTGACCTGTTCAAACTCATATCACGACATTATTTGTAACATAACGTTAGGTATAGATCGCTGGCGGATATAGTATTTAATCCGCTTCTGACCCCTCTTCGAATCTCACCGTCGATCCGCAGTTACACAAACATCAACAAAACAACTTCGTCCATCAAACTCAACTCAGATCAAGATACTACTGAAGTGTTCATACCACGACGAAACTATCAATTCCCACTATGTCTTCGACAATCCGGGCAAAACATCTAAAGCCAGGTGATAAGATAGCATTTATATCACCATCAGAGCGAATCAACACCATGCTTCCAGCTGTCATCGATCGAGCCTCTGCTGTCCTCACAAACAAGGGCTACCAAGTCCAGACTTTCTTCAGTGAAGACAAGGGAATACAGTCCTGCATTGACAACCGACTGTCCGAAATTCGTGCCGCTTTCTCAGACCCGAGCATCTCCGCCATCATCACTACCATTGGTGGCACAACTTTTACAGAACTACTTCCAGCTTTGATTGCTGACAAGGAGCTTCATGCAATTATCCGCGCAAATCCCAAGATTGTTGTGGGATACTCGGATATCTCAGGCTTGCACTGGTTCCTGTATGCGATGACAGGCTTGAGGACTTTCTACGGACCTGGGCCTGTTCCTGAGATAGGCGAACCAAACGATGTCAACAATAAGGATACACCACTCGCTTTTTGCGTTGACAATCTGCTACGCGCTATTGCATCTCCCGAACCACTTGGTCAGATTCCACGATCCAAGTTTTATGCGCCAAGGGGACCAGAGTTCTTTAACCGGCCGGATTCTACAGAGCCACCGAAGCTCGCGAAAACCGGTCAGTGGCAGTGGCTCAGGTCTGGATATGCTCAAGGTCGATTATTCGGAGGTTGCCTCACGGTTGTTGCGCGCTTAGCCGGTGTCAAGGCCATTGTTCCTGACTGGCGTGGACGGATTGTCTTCCTCGAGACAGCGACGAATGAAGATGGCTCCGGTGGAAATCCTCCCCATCGTGTCCAAGCAGCCTTTGCGGACTTGATAGCCCAGGGTGTTTTTGAGGAGGCGTCGGGATTAATCGTGGGAAGGCCTTATGGATATGATTCTGAGGAGGATAGAGAGGCTTATGCTGCCATTATCAAGGGACTGTTCTGTGAAGGGCGTCTTGCGTCGAGGAGCTTTCCAATCCTTTTTGATGTGGATATTGGACATACGACGCCGATGGTCACACTTCCGTATGATGCATTGGCTGAACTTGATTCGGAGACTGATACCTTTGCTGTCTTGGAATCCGGGGTTGAGTAATTAATAAGGACGGGAAAGAACCAACATGTGTTGGGTCCAGTATCATGGATAGGACTCGACGATTTATAGCTCTATATACGCAAGGCGCTCAGGGTGTTTCACCCATGCGTCAATTCTCCCTAGTTGTATACTACAAGGTCTTGTGATCTCATTGGAAGCTCCGTGTTCCGGGTATCTCGTCCTGTCTAAGAAGTTTCCATTTCCCATCAGTTGTAAGTGGATTATCGTCATGCCCATGTGTCAGTCATATCTATGCTCAATAGAACAGTGGCCAAGCCAAGTCAATGAATGACCCATAGTTGAAGACAGCCGCCACGTAGGTGTCGAAAAGGAGGCTGGTGGAGAACAGAAATCTCCAATCGCATAAAGTCCCTTGAATGAACGAGTACCTGATGCATCCGGTACTCGCCTGCCTGCTCTAAACGAGCCACACAGCTCTTCATTGAGCCGCTTCCTGGCGTTCTGACGCCCTAATACCAGGTTGATGCGCCCGACGCTGGATCTGCATAAATGGTCCAAACTGGGTATATTGCGCTTGTCGTCCTTGCATACGGAAAGCAGTGGATCAATTCCAAGCAACTGTCGATAATTTCCCATGTCGATATTTACTGGAATATTCGCGCTGCTTTGACGAATCCCTCTTTGGTAAACTCAGGTCCTTATACTGTAAACCCCTCCGAGTTGATGGAAGCTCTTCCAGCCTGAGAATACACATATCTCAAGTATATCCATCAGCTCGAAGGGCAGCTATACCCGTGACCATTGATAAGATAAACAGGACAGAGACGGATACAATCAGTATGGCGGAGTATCTCGTCCATTCTTCATCATCGTATTGCCGAAGATCTTTGGTCCATTCCGGCATATTTATGGACCCAGCCTGAACTATCCATGCAAGAGCGAATATTGTGAGTACGATGAGTGTCCAGACAAATAGCCAGATATTGAACAGCCCTGTCGCAACAGGTGACTTTCTGACTTTGTACATTCTGTGAATGGTCCTTGGTTGGAGAGAGAAGAGGGTCTAAGAAAATGACAACAGGTTCGTTCAGAGCTGAGATGGTCCATTGTAATGCTGATTTGAACGGTTACAAATCTTTGGAGGTGATGATGCTCATGATTATTATACCTACGTGGCCTGCTCGAGGAATAATTAGATACCGCTCATCCCTTGCGTGGCTCAGAGCCTCGGAGTCGATTGATTGTTGTCAGCACTAAAGTGTGGGGCAAATCCGAGCCAATCTTGGGAGGCAGAATAAGAATCTGCCCTGAAACTCACCCTGCAGTGCAAGGCAATCGTGTGAGACATGGATAGATATGACCAGTGGGAAATACGAGACGAGATACGAGACGAATTATTTCTAATAAAATCCAGGTTTGATCCGGTGATTCCGGAGAAATCGTTAAACACTTGCAATACTTAGCATGGAGAGTAAAATAAGAGAAAGAAGAAAAAAGAAATGACTGCTGACTGCGGGCCCGTAGTTCTGCGCCACCTTATTTACCATCCAAATAGCAGCCTGTTGAGGGTCAGAGGGTTGTGTGCTCTAATAATTGAAAGCTCATTACATAATCCCAAGCAAAGCAGCTTGGCGCAGTGGAAGCGCGGTACGTTTAATTAATTCTTCACAAAATATGAGTCACAAACTAACTCGACACAGCCGGGCTCATAACCCGGAGGCCATTGGATCGACACCAATAGCTGCTAAATTCTCTTTTTTTTCTTTTTCTATTTTTTACAAGTCATGATCTGGTGGTTCATTTTTGGTTGTCATTTTGCACTAGTTTTGCTTACGGCGTCTTGTCGTGTCTTCCAGGTACAACAGGTGAATGCCATAACCGATCAGTAGCTGTTACGAAGCATTGCCTTTATTTTCTAGGTATATTTGAATTTTCTCTTTTCAATAATGTTCTTGGTTTCTTTTTTTTTCGATTTGGCGTCGTTGCGTATTGAGGCTACGATGTATCATCAAGTTGAACTCGCCTAGACCAAAGACGTCAGTCGTGGCTGGTACAAGAACTAAACAAGGCATTTATTAGAACAGTCGAATGATTAAAATTTCTGTTATTTCTGTATATATTGTCTCTCTCGTCTGGTTTCATCGGCTGGAAGCCATCAAAACTGAGACTGAGAGTGCTCTTCTATTGCTACTCCTACAAATTGAACCAGAAAGGCGAGGCTTACAGAAACAGCAATCGACAGCGCTTTGAACGTCAGAGCCTGTATATCTCTTCTTGAAGCGAAGGCTTATTAATCATTAAATGATGACACACGTCATCTTGCACGTCCTGGTTTTATTGATCTGACGGAATCTCCATCGTCCGAAGGATTCGCAGCCTGACACGATCCTACCAGCAGCTCGATGCCTGCCTTACCACATATTATTTTTTGCGAATACTTCACCAAAAGCTCTCGGCGTGAAACGGAGGGCATGTTTCAACTACACCTCCACCAAATCGAAATGTCCGCCACTCTAGTTCCGATTAAGCTTGAACTGTATCTACTTAATACACTAATAACCGAAGTCTCGCTGCACGATGACTTTTGGTCTGGCTCGACAACTCTGAATTCGTTTATAACGGATCATCCCTTTTCTTCCAATACCCGAGTTGCGATGCTATCCGACTTAATTCGCAGTCGTAAGTCTCTGAACGATGCTGTTATAAAGTGCCCAGATGGCGATATATGGTACATCACATTCTACACAACATTCAAGATTTGTCGAAGCCTTTCATATCTGTCAAATGCTAGTAAGATATCCCCGGAGATATTCAAAGGCACTGGGGTTTGGTTAAGTAGTTTGCGCTTTCGATCATCTATCCAAGATGACAAAGCGATAGAACTAGCGGTCGACCTGAGAGGTGAAGCAAGGCGACTCCAGGCTAAGTTCAAGAATCTTTCGCCTTTGGTCCTTTGGTCAAGAGTACGGGAGACGATGTTGATATTTTACTGGGGTTTTCAGACATGATGTGGGCAGTTGCGGTTGCGTATGAACAAACACGAGGGACAGAAGACGGGTTACTTAACTTCTCTACAGCTTGTGATGCAATATTAATCACCGGAACTAGGTAGGGATTACAGAGCATGCACCATCTTTATAGATTTAGACAGTTTTGTCTTGGGACATGAAGCAAGACGATGCTTTTGGTCATGAAATGATCATAGGCTCGTAATTACACCAGTAAACTCCGCAGTTCTCTATTTCATGCTTAATGCCGTCATGACAAATGCGGACAAGAAAAAGCCTTGGCCTTGGACTTCTGCAGTGCTGACCGGAAATTCCGTTCGTGGCGAGGTTTGCCAAATCTAGTAATAACTACGTAAAGTTGTCTACCATAGATGAGATATAAATAAGGCGTCTTAATCGCTTGAAATTTGAGTCTCAAGGCAAACAAACCTGGTGTCTTATCTTATAAGTTCCGACAGTCATATTTATACACTTTAAGCACAAAGCCTAAGCATAAACCTTCCCACTATGCCTCCCCCTCGAGGAACCATCCACCCACTGGAAGGCCCAGGCAAGCAAACGTCTCTGTACCACTTCGTCATACATTAACACGTCCAGGTGACTATGATGTGACCTCTGTCGTGCACTCCGATACATACCCGGCCATTGACCCCACCAAGTTCAACTTGAAGGGAAAGGCAATTCTAATCACTGGAGCATCTCGGGGTTATGGCCAAGCTATGTGCGCAGCCTTTGCTAGGGCGGGCGCTTCTCGTTTTGTGGTCGCATCTAGATCCGACATGTCCGCTACCGCTGATGGCATCAGAGCCGCAGCGAAGGAGACTGGACATCCAGAGCCTGAGGTTCTAACCATCAAGACCGACGTCGGTATTCCAGAGAGTGTTGATGCTCTAGCAGAAAGGATTAACGAGTCATTTGGCTACTTGGATGTTGTGATTAATAATGCAGCATTCATGAAAATGGTCTCCATGCCGGAATCCGACTCTGCGGATTGGTTGCAGACCCTCACGGCGAATATCTTTGGACCTTATCTCATTACAAAGGCTATGGTACCCTTGCTCGTCAAAGCTGAAACCAGGACCATCATCAATATCAGCAGTGTTGGAGCTCATCTTGTTGTGCCCACGCTCAGCGCATACCAAATTTCCAAGTTGGCAGTCGTCAGATTAACTGAGTTTATCTCAGCTGAATATGCAGATCAAGGAATCATTTCTTACTCTGTTCATCCTGGTAACTCACCGTCCGATCTGTTAGGCGGTATTGAAGGGATCCCAGAACAGTTCAGACCAGGTTTGTCGACTGCAACCTTTTGCCACTGTCACTAATACCGTCTCTTTAGCTTTTGTTGATACCCCCGAGCTGACGGCAAACTCACTGGTGTATTTGGCATCGGAGAAGCGATCATGGCTTGCGGGACGTTACATCAACTTGACTTGGGATCTCCCGGAGTTGATGACGAAGGAGGAAGAGATTGTCAAAGGCGATAAGCTGAAAGTCCGTCTTGTAATCTAGCAGTACTTAGGTGGTTCACGCGGCGCTATGTTCAAATATGCTTCAAGTTCGATATCAAATTGTCATTAGTTATGCAGCCATCTATCCAGGGGTATTGCTCAAAGTCTATGAAGCCAAATGTACAGTATTATACATTGTCCATCGTGTAAACAGCAGAGGAAATTCCATCACAAGTCATTACTTCATTCTTGCTTGCCTTCAGCGGGGGGCTGGTTCTCCAACTGATCCAAGCACCTCTTCCTCACACCAAAGTATGCTGTAACATGACCAACAACAAACCAGGCAAACAAGATTGGCAAGCCAATGTGAAGAGAGTTGCCACATCCAGACCAAACCTGGATGAGAATGATCCACAGCGAATGAGCGGGGAAGAGATATCCAATACGGTAGAAGCCCGCTGTAAGTTCAAAGGGGAACACGACAGAAGCCACGTTCGTCATGAACCACGTGAGAAGGAAGAAGGGTGTGAGAGCCATCGGCACAAAGCTACCGATGAATGTCTCGAGAACCTGGAAGTTGACATCCATGAAAAGCCAGAAAGTCAACCAAGTCAGGGCCCATTGTCCAGCGGTGACACCCCAGTCCTCACGGAACGCCCAGATGTAGCCAGTGACCACCACAGCGAAGAGCATAGAGAAGATCTTGCCGTTGATGAAGCGCATAATAAAGACATCGCGGATTCGCATGTTCTTGTGAAGGCCGAACTTGTCGTAGATACCGTTCATGGCAAGGAGGTAGAAGAATTGTCCGAGGACAGCCATAACGATGTTGATGGTGTTATAGAGATTTCGGGTTCCTTGGTTTGTCGGTCGGATAATATCGGGGGTACTGGAGATGGGGTTCAGGTAGGCTTCGACAGCAGCTGGGTCACTGGTGTTGACATTTCGTAGAGCGGATCGACCGTCTTGGGTTTGGTAGTAGCTACCTCGAGACGCCCCAATTATCTTTTGCAAGTTGGGCAGTACATAGCCAGACACGGTAGTGGGATATCTCGCGCCATTGAAGATGTATGTCATGCTATCGGCAGGCTTGTAGTTCTCAGCAGCGGATCCACCTTTATACGCAGCAGCGAGTCGATCAGAAGAGCCCTTATTGATGTAGATTGCAGCCCAGTAGTCGGCATTGCAGACACCTTGCTTGACATCGGAAGTTTGGGGGAAGTCGTCGGCGGATCGAAACTCGAAGGTTGGAAATGTCTTGCCCTCCAGGGACTTGTAGGCATTGGCGACTGACTCCCCAACAGAGCCACCATCGTAATCGACGACTAGGACCTTTAATGCAGATACTCGATCGCCGACTTTGAAGGAGGAACCGAAAAGATATGAGAGGTCGGCGAGGAAAACGACGAGGATAGCGACCATGACTCCAGTGAGGATCTTGACGACGAGACCTCTTCGGCCATGCCATGTTGGTGAATTGATGCCATGTCGCTGTGTATCTTCCATTGCAGCAGGTTCCTCGTGCAATGTCGGTGCACGAGATGAATCTTGCTGTCTTTCTAAGTCGACGACCATTGTGGATGGCTGGACTGTGAATAAGGCTGAATGGGAATGGAGGTGGAGCTTTGGATGTTGAAAATCGAACCACAAGTAATAGTTGGTTAGATAGATAGATAGACAATTAATTAATCGAACTATATAAAACAATCATGCGACTTTCTCTACCTAAATAGACTCATCGTGGTACCATATTTCAATGGCGTTTTGCTAATCATTCAACAAAATGGACATTTCATTTGTCCGCTTTTGTTTGTTCGGAAATGCTACCAAGTCCGAGCAGCGAGGCCCGGCCAGTGCAGAATTGTCCAGTAAAGGGGCCTGATAGAAAATCACGGACATCAGTCGCTCTTAAGCCCCGATGCCGCTCGCGTCGCGACGGGACCGACAAGGCCGAGATGGGGCCAAAGGTGGCTTTTCACTGAGCACAGATTACATAAAGAATCCACTTCCCCATTCAATTTTTGGGGGTTGTTGCTAAAAAGGGTTTGAACCCTTCGGTCTAAGGGATAAGCTTGAATATCCCGTTCGGCCTTCTTCACTTCCTATCACCGACATCTTGATCTTTGATCTTGGGCTTACGTGAGATCGCGCTGGTCATCATTGACGTCATTTTTCTGTTATTGGGTGAAGATGGTCATTTTGAGGTATCACCAGAACACCCATTCAGTCATCTGAACTGTATTATTACTGCTGTACATACATCTACTACGGATAATGTATCCGATTATCCAATTGATTCTATCTTCGTCGTAGTCTTCCAACGGTGCCATTCAGCTTGTCATACCCTACACCATTATATGCGTCACTTGTCCTCCCTTTGATGTCGCAAATTGAACACAAAATCCGCAATGCATGTCACGTTAACCAGTCGAATACACGCACGCATCAACAGAGAGACGCTGTGGCTATTATTTGTATTCCTTATCGGCAACTCTAACCCGAGATCATCAAAGTCGGCGTTGCATCTGATAGAGCGAACACGAGATGCTGATCCATGCAGATCAACAAAACAGATCCTCTACTTCACGAGACCAGAAAACACACCAAAAGTATTCTAAGTCTTTGCTTTAGTATTAATTATATATATATATATATATCAGTCTCGGAGCGATATTTTAGTTGGGGCCAAAAGAGCGATGTAAAAGCTGCATAACTAGAGGTACCTGACTTGATACCTATTTTTATATGTAAAGAAGGTATTATTGATATAGAGTTTGATTACAGTCACCTTTGACTAGTCAGATCAGTGTACCTTACGGCCTCGAAAGGGATCCGATATCTCCATCGGATGCCCTAACATGACACCCAGATAAAAGAACCAGCATTCATTGTACCTGGTGTATTTCATCCGACTCCTCCAAAGAGGCAATTTGAACGCAACACCCGCATGCAGAGAAGGGAGTTTCTACGGCATGTCGCGTCGTTAAAGGTTAACCCAACATCCAACTGTAGCCCATGCAAGTCTAGATCCTTGCCGTGTTCCAAAATTGATTGACAATAGCGGCATGACGCAAGGGAGATGGTGTCCTTCAGAATATAGAATTGAGCATCACTAAAGTTGCACTTTGGGGCTTATGGCATGCTACAACACCAGCCCTGCATTGGCTGCTGCTTGCTCCATGAAGTCCTGCAGTCAAGATATGGATACAGGATAAGGCTTTAAACAGGGCATAATCATAGTATTAAATGCTCAAGGATTCACACAGCATGGAATTAGATGTAGGTATTGACGGAATCTCTGTGTGATCGTGGGTTTAACCAGCAGGCAGATACCAATTAACGTCAGCCATTTCAAGGTCAACAGTCAACACTATTACCTTCTTCCATAGCCAAGCCTCCAAGGAGCATTGACTGTCTGTTTGCAGAATTTGTCTAGGACAAGGGCCTTTTGTTAATGGCTTTGCAACTTTTCCTTGATACAAATGTGAGACTTTGATCATCTGGCCCAAACCTGACAAATGATCGATGCATGCCTATCTGCATCGATCGACAGAATGACAAGTGATAGCCTTAGGAGATTCAGCCAGAGCCCTCTTTTGTTTCGCTGCAGCCACTCTCATCGCATCGGAGGTTTTGCAAGCTTAAGGTTAAGGCTAGCTGGCCGTTCCGCTGTCATTATGCAGCTGTCACATTCTTCGTTTGTTGCCACCAGCCTCTAATTAAGCTCAAGGTCATTATCCACAAATATTAATGGATACAAGTGAATAACGCGTCGACCAATACAATTCTTTATAACCGCCGTGTGATTCAACAACCAAGAAATGGTACTAATATCATTCTCAATTAGAAAAGGACATTGGTCAAAGTTACGAGAGCATAACTGCAGCTGAAAACAACACCTCCACATCTTCAAGTCTAGATCTGTCGGTCTGAGGTTATGACACAAAAGGTCTCATAAATGCCAACAAAATCAAGGAAATAACATGCTCAAATCAAACCTGGCTGAGCCAACAGAGTTTCATTCGTGCGCATGTAGATTCTTCCCAGCCAGAATCACATATGGCTTCAGTCTACAGCCGGCAGCCACGTAGAGTCCCACCCGCGACGGGCCGCTCTATCAAGCTCCCGATGGCTTAGCGCTTAGGCAGGTATGTAGTTTGACAGCCCGTTCGACTAATCTTGACGTTGCCAAGCTGTCAGTCCATTCGAAGACTACGGCAGGGCAGACAGTTCGAACCACTAACAGCAACATCTCCGAGACATGGGGTATAGCTGCTTCTCCTTTTCCGAGCCAAGAGACGGCACATGCTATGACGGCAGCTTCCGCCTCCTCTAATTCCGACGACTTGCAGGTTCCAAGGCGGAGATGCAAGATTCTCATTTCAGTAATGTGACTCGGAAACCTCCCCGGTTTGTGATGTTGGTGAGGAGACTCTAGACATGCAGATATTCACCAACCAACACAAGGGAGAGGTGTCACGTCCTGTAACAAACTGAGATACGCCAAGGGATGGATTACCCCGCGAGGGATTTTCGTATTCACGAATGCGGCTCGATAGGGATCGGCACTGAGTTAACTGTCATATTGACAGCGCAGTTAACGGTATTATGTTTGCAGATCCTGTCTTTCTCTGGGCCACTCAGATTCTTAGAACTCGTCTTCCTGCAACGTTCAAAGGTGGAACTCACCGTTAGCCTGCCGGACGGACTGACACGAGGATCAAGAGGAATGTTACGGCAGTTACTACAAGGTGTCAAGTTGATAGGCGGCAAAGGGCAAGAGAAGGGTCTCGATGTCTCACAACAAGAATACATTCCCTTCGAGGGCCGATAGTCCGATCCCAAGCTCTTGAATGGTGAATTCCTGCGGTACTTTCCAACCCCACAGATCATATAGATGATATACGAGAGAGTATCGAATATGGGACGACTTGTAGGTCTAGCTGCGGTTGAAATCATAGGTGGTGAGAGTTTCAATCCAAAATCAAGGTTCTTCACAAAGTAAATCTCTCACTTCTCCTCGAGACATCTCTCACCGCCTCGATCTAATAAAGCCAAGGGTTGGATGATTGACACTCCAACCTGTCAAGTTTCTCGATATCCCTGATCTACAGCCGATCAACCGTTGTGATTGTTGTTGATACGGCGCCTCTGACATAGAAGGCAGCCGTAGGTCTCACAATATCGAGAATTGCCATGGAAATTGCCCAGTAGAGAAAGAGTCACATACCTGACAATTATGCTCCCGGCCCAAAGAAGCAAGACAAGCCCACTTGACAGGACATCCCCCAAACGCCTGAGACCCCGGGCTTTGACGGTTGTGACAAACTAAGACTATGTGTTGAACCATAGCCAATGATGTACCTATCGTGGGATTTCGCAGGGCATGATGACGGCTCATCTAGGAATTCGGCTGGGCTTTGATGCGGCGTGACCTTAGTAGGTTCACTTGCTCTGACAGTGTTGAGAGATGAAGGCGGATGACTCGAAGTGCTCACCTCAAGTCGAGTTTAGATAGCCTCAAAAATCTATAAAAAGGCCTGCTTCCTCCCCTTCATAGCTCTATCATCAGCACTCACAATCACACTCTTCTATCACAACTACCAAACAACCACTTCAACTTCAGATCTTCCAGATCCCTTAAATCAATCACCATGAAGGCCTCTCTCATCCTCGCTCTTCCCGTCCTCGCCCTCGCGGCCGTGACTCCTGAGATGGAGAAGCGACAGCTTCCTGATCTCCCTTTGGACGCTACTTGCGTTCTTAAGATTGCTGGCATCACCACATGTCTCCCCGGTCTCCAGGTCGGCGACCCCATCAACCTCTTTCAGGTTCTTGCCTGGTAAGTCAACCACCAAGGAGTAATCCCTTCCACAAAATATCATCATTAACCAATATGCTACAGCGCTGGTGTTACTCTGGGCCAAGCCCTTGCTTGCGTCAAGCTTGGCTAGTTAAACGGATCTGAACAACTATTCACTTCTTGGAGGATTGGGTTGGCTTTTATGCCACGGAGAAAAAAGGCCTCTGCCAGATCCAGATACTTGAATTGACAACCTTGAGGCAAATTAATCCCTACATTGAAACTTGTGAAGTTGTCATGCGAGCCCTGCCCATGGTGAATAGTGAGCCAACTCGATGAACCCCTGAAACTTGAACATCTGCAGCGTCGTTCCTTAGTTCCAGATTCTGAATTTGATTTACTTCTCATTGGTCGCAGTAATTCTCTACTTCCTTGTCTCCTCAAATATTAACTAGGAAGCTTCACTGGCTTTAATGAACTAACCTTGAGCCCTATCATATATAACATTTTGCTTGGCCACAGAGCTATCTAGGTAAGTACATACTTTCTGTATTACATTCTCCTGGACATGATAAACGTGACACGTTCTATATGAGCACGGAGATGGCCCCGAAACAGTTCATTAGGTTCAACTCTCCGTGACACTTCAACCTAAAGGCAAACGCGGTCATCGCAGTGCGGCTTAGCAAAGAAGAGCAAGGCACATGATATCTAATGCTCCCTCTATTATTTCTATTTTAAAAATCTTTACTGATTTGATGGAACGGTTCGATTGGAGGAAACTGCTTGGTACTTTGCAGTATAAAGTGAGTTTCATTGGCTATAAACATATCTCAAAACAGGAACAGTCCATATTGCATTATTGATAAATCCAAAACTAATTGGCTCTCTTCTCGCCCTCCTTCGCAGCTATCTCAAGTCCCTTGACCGTTTCATCGACCTTTGACAGAAAAACAGAGTGAGATGCTTGAGAACGGAATCGCAACGCATTCGGACCCAGCATGTTTGCCATTTGTTCCTGCACAGTTGGAAAGAGTGCCTTGTCCTCGTCACAGAAGAAGTACATAGTCTCAATATCATGCCAAGGCTCATATGTGACAGTGTCGGTGAAAACACGCGCTGATTGGTGTTTGAGTGTCTCTAGGGATTGTTCAAGAGCCTTTTCGCTCAGGTCATGATAAAAGACTTCCTCTGGGGTATCTGCATACACATAATCCCCCTAAAAGTCGTCAGTAAAATATCTCCACGGCTTCAGCTCTTTGTGGATCAACTTACCTGAGCGTTCATCCAGGGCAAGAACTGGCCACCGAGCATTGCCTTAATGCTCATGCCCAAAGGCGTCACGAATGCAGCCAGATATACAAACATGATGACACCCCCAGAGAGACCTTGCTCACGTCGTTGACGGTAGCCTAGGCCTTTGACAGCATTGGCACCGACCAATCCACCATAAGAGTGCACGACAAGGACAATCTGTTCTCCCTTGTCAGCTAGACGCTGAAGAACAGTGCGAACGGCTTCAGCATCATCATCGAGGCCCTTGGTAGGAGGCTCTGCTCCGACGGAAGGATACTCGACAGCTTCGGTTGTCCAGCCTCGCCTATGAAGGGCATCGCGAACAGAGTCAAAGCAAGAGGCTTGGTGCCAAGCACCTGGGGCAAAGACAATAGTAGTATTGGAAGATGACATGGTGGGAATGATAGTTTAGATGGAGATCAAAAGTCCGGGGTAACTGGGATGCTGTGAAGCTTCTTATAGACATGGTCTTTGAACTAATACATCCACCGCACTCTCCTTATCCCCTGCGTTGCTCAACTGCCACATCTAGTCGATAGTGACCTGCCATCACCACCCATTCATGTCTTAGATATGCTCTTTGCAGGACTTCAACGTGGCCCAACGGGCTTACTGTTGACCGCAAATTAGCTTTTGCAACCTCGTAATATTTAGTCTCTACTTTAGCAATTTCAAAACATGTCAGTTCACGCATCTGATAGGTGAGAATAGTCTGATATGTCAAAGATCCTTCTCGAAACCCAGCATCCGAAGCTCACAGTGTTCACGTGCTGTTTCTCCAGCTTTAATCTCAGGCGGGACCCAAAGCGGCGGGGAACTAGATCTGAGGGATCGACTCATTAATTGCCGAGTCAGTTCGTCTCCGAGGAACAGGGAATGATCTAGGGCGATTTCCCCGCAAACTTGTCTCCCAAAAATGTCCGAACAGCCATCGGAAAGGAGAGAGCGGGGATCGGAAGCAGGGTATTCCCCATATGTATTTTGGTAAACTTCCTGGGTTTGGAATAGAAGTGTCGGATGTGTCGTTTGTCTATGACGGCAGCATGGGGACTGTCTATGAAGTAAGCCCCTACACGCCAACCCTTATTATTAAAAGACCAACTATTCAGCCTTAATCAGTTGCTTCAATCAGACTTCTTTCTTTAATAATCATCAAATAATCAATATGGCCATATCATCAAACACTCCAAAGCCATTCGACATCGCTGTCGTTGGAGGTGGTATCGCAGGCCTCACCCTGGCCATCGCCCTACACCATCGCAATGTCCCCGTTATGCTTTATGAGCGAGCAAGCAACTTCCACGAAATCGGCGCTGGTGTCTCATTCACTCCCAATGCCGTGCATGCGATGAAGATGTGCCATCCAGGTGTTCACGAAGCCTTTTTAAAAGTATGCACCTGGAACGGCTGGGAATCAAAGAGCAAGACCTGGTTTGACTTCCTAGACGGCACCACTGAAGATGACGAGGTGGCTTTCACCATTGAAACTTCACTTGGTCAGAATGGTGTTCACAGAGCTCGCTTCCTTGATGAGCTTATTCACTTGCTGCCTTCAGACAAGGTACAGTTTGGCAAGCAAATTGAGAATGCAGAGGAAGACCCCAATGGCAAGGTTCGCATGACGTTTTCCGACGGCTCAACAGCATATGCAGATGCTTTGATTGGATGTGATGGCATTGGATCTCGCGTTCGTAAGATCCTTTTTGGAGAGAACCATCCATGTGCACGACCTCGTTATTCACACAAATACGCTTATCGTGGACTTATCCCCATGGACAAGGCCATCGAAGCTGTTGGGGAGGAGAGAGCACGAAATGCGTGCATGCACGTAAGTTGATAGACTTCATTCACGGTGCTATATACCATGCTGACACTACCAGATGGGACAGGATGGTCATGTATTGACGTTCCAAGTCAACCACGGAGAGAAACTCAACGTCGTTGCATTCCGTACGGATCCTAATGAGTGGAGCGACCCTACCAAACTCACAAAGACGGCCAGTCGACAAGATGCTCTAGATGACTTCAAGGGATACAATAGCACCGTGACGAACCTTTTGAAGCTCACAGAAGAGACACTCAGTGTGGTATGTCCCCTATTCAGCAGCCGTTAATACAAGTACTAATGTGTGCAGTGGGCCATCTTCGATCTTGGTGACAACCCCGTCCCATCATTCTACAAAGGCCGGATAGCCATCCTCGGCGACGCTGCTCACGCAACAAGTCCTCACCATGGCGCAGGAGCTGGCTTCTGCATAGAGGACAGCGCCGTTATGGCAGAGCTACTCGCCGATGAGCGAGTGCAGAACCACTCAGATCTCAAGGCGGCATTTGCTGCTTATGATGAGTCAAGAAGGGAGAGAGGTCAGTGGCTTGTGGATAGCAGTAGGTTTGTTGGAAATGCGTATGAGTGGCGGGCAAAGGGTGTTGGAAAGGATATTCCCAAGATTGAGCAGGAGATTAACGAGAGGATTGGTGTTATTTCTAATATTGATATGGCCAAGTCGTGTGAAGCGGCGAGGGAACTGTTGGGAAAGAAAGCTTAAGCAGAACCTGTTTTGGAGTTCAATAATATTTGTAAAACTATATGCAATTTTGGTATTACATCGAATGCAGATAACTCCCTAGGTTACATATCCTTCCCACTTTTCATATTCAAGTCATCGATGGCCGACCTTCATATATCACAGCAATCGCATAACGTCAGCAGCCCACGACGGATTGCATCTCCCTCTGTAGACATGTTGTTAGCCACTATCAACCCTTTAGGTGTGAAACTTACCAAAATGCGTAGCGCTTCCTCTCCGCCTTGCTAAACTTGGTAATGTCAAAACTGTGCCCTCCAAACTGATTGTCCCTATACTGTTTATACTCCTTGAGCTGGAGGTTGTCAGCTAATGGTTCCAAGACTAAATAGAATTTGCTTACCTTGGCTGGCCACTTGACGTTCTCCCATCGGTCCATCGCGATAGCTCTCTCATCTCGATTATCCTTGATCTCATTGTAGTCCTTCTCAAAATTGTTTGGGGCTGTGAAGACAACGCCCGCTTCTTCAGCAAGGTCAATGACCTTGTAGACCCAAGAGCAGTTCTCTTCAGAGATTCCGTAATGGAGTTGTTCTCGTCCCCATTTGACAAGCTCAAACAGGACAATGCCAAGGTTACGAACATCTGAGTCAGGCTTGAAGACCTTTTGCTTCTTGAGGGCGTCAATGGTAGCGAGGACAAGATATCCTACCATCTTACTCATCTCTTCGCATCTTTCGCCATCATCAACGCCTAGCTTTGTAAGAAAATGCGACGCGTCTATGTACTTGGGAATAGACACTTACCGAAGTAGTCAAGTAGACCACATTGAAGAATCAGAGCCAGTGCCTCGACTTCAGGCCAAAAGTCGCGGTAACTAGCCTTGGCCTTGAAGACGGAGTTGAACTGGGCAAGCTTTACACTAGTCAGGCGAGCGAAAAGCATAAATGGTTGAAACGACTTACAATGTTCTCCATCACCTCAAGCTGCCCGTAGCTGGAAAAATCATTATATATATATGCATCGAAATCATCTGGGCTGCGCTTGAGACACTCCTGCTCCCACCACGTAAGACGATCCAGGGCGCGCATGGTGAAAAACCAGGGCCACTCTGGGTGAAGTGAGGCAAGCTTGTCGTAAGGCTTGTCGCCCTCCCCTTTCTCAGCGCCATTGCCATCCTCGCCCTCTTCATCTTCATCTTCTTCATCTTCGTCGTCGTCCATAGGAATTGCAACACAGACAAAGTCCCAATCGTCCGAGCCTTCATCATCAGGAACGGTATCATCCTGCTTCATAGCCTCGTCTCTCATCTTCAACTTCGCAGCAGGTAGCTTGAGGGCGCTCAAGTGAGCATCAACCCAAGGGCCGTGATCGTCCCACCATTTGCGACTACCAAGAGTCAGGGCACGATCGGGGGTCGCGTCGACGTTTGCGACCCATCGCGCAGGCATGGGGACGTTTTTAACGACATTTTCCACTTTACAGTCGCGAGGTAGGAAGCGAGGCATCATGACCTCTCCCTTTGGTCCTCGTGAGACGCGACGCTTTCGCGAACCATTGCGAGCTTGTGAGCTCTCGCCTTGTTCCTCTGCCTGCGCGCCATTGGTTCGGGCGCTCTTGGCGAGGTGCTGGCCATTGTCAGCCTCGTCATGAGGCCGTTTATTCTGGCCGTTGGTGGATTCTTGGGGAGACATGTTTGGCTCAATTGTAGCGGTAATGATGATGATGATGGCGCGAACTTACGCTAGGATTCTCAACTGCCTTTTAATTTCAGGGGCGATAAAACACAGTGGAGATTATTCAGCTGTGAAATACGTCACTGGTGGCCAGGATTGGTTCGATTTAGTTAGCTACCTGGCTACCAAAGGCCTGTTACATATCACATCTTGGCCAGGATTCAGCGGGTTACCCTACACAAGATTGTCACGTCTAAAATACTGCGATTTTGAGAAAATGACAGTTGATTAGCAAGGAAAAAATGAACAAACCTGGCTTTTTTTCTTTTGTAAATGTTTAGCGCGTTGTTGGACTTTTTGGTCTGGTGTAATGGTAGTTCGTTGGGAGCTCATGAAGATGGATAAAGAAATAAGCTCAAGGCTATATAAGATTAAAAAGAACACAGTACTATAAATACTTACGAAATTCGCGGCGCCCTATAGATACCTTTTTCCTAAGAAAT
>JABFFJ010000304.1:0-42953 GCA_013623715.1 Fusarium verrucosum
CTCCTCCTCCTCCTCCTCCTCTCATCTCCCTCACCACAACACCACACTCTTCTTCTCTCCCTCCCTCACCACACCTCTTCTCTTGGATCTAACCTTGACTTGTTGCTACTCATCAGACCTCTTCGCCTCCTGTGTCGTCGTCATCATGTCGGCACACGAGTATCGCACGCCGCATGAGAATGCGTCTACAGACCCGCGGCTCCGAAACGCGATCTCTGCTCTTAGCATTCGCGACATTGGTAACGAATCGGACGCCGATGACGAAGGCTCTAACCTGGGTAAGTGGTCTCTTCTTCCTCCTTCTTCTACTCCTTCATTTCCCCCGTTCTTCATCAAGCCAAACACTCTGCTGTCTGGCCTTTGGCGGAGGCACACACGTTTCTCGAGTCACCTCTTTGAAACTCTCTCATCCTACTCTTGACACCTCTTCAAGAGGAGAACGTGAGCGCACTGTCTTGGCAAGTTGCCTGTTCTCTTTGTTGTGTGGTGGTTGCGCCTGAGGATAACCCCTTTCCGTGTCTTCTTGTTAGAAGCACGACTCGGTGAACTCAACCCATCGAGCTTCACTATTGATTCTTTTACTACCAATCTCGGAGCAACAAAAGTGCTAACATAGACCAGGCACACCTGAGCGATCCCTTTCCCACTCAAAGAGGTAGATTTTGCTTCGAGAAGGGCACAGGTTGCACTTTGCTGACAGAAATCTACAGCTTGCCCTCGCTTGGCAAAACGAAGCTCGACGACGTCATTCGGTCTTGGGAGTATGCTTCTCCCCATTACCTTTGTATCTATCTAGAGTTACTGACGTGTTCAGATCTTCTGTCCCACACGCTGAAAGCCAGGCTGAACCAGAGCCTGAGCAGACTGTCACTCAGCAAGCTGCCGAGCAAGACGAGAACAGCAAGCCTGAGGATGCCCCAGTGACTGTGATGATGACCATGGCTGAAGCTGTCCAAGCCATCGCTGCCCTGCCCCAGGGAGTTGACGCCGTTGTCGGCTATCCAGAGGATTTTGACCCCCAGGAGCTATACCCCGGCGATGCCTGCATCTTCGTGGCCAAGTAAGTCACTCAACTCTTGATCGAGAGATGCTTGTACTAATCTTGACTCCAGTCTGCCTTATCAGTTTGACAATCTCACCATCAAAGCCGCTCTCACCAAGCTCTTCGCAGAGTATGGCACAGTCTTTGTCAAGGTCAAGCGTGACCCTAGATTCATGCCTATTGCCTGGATTCAGTACATCGTGAGTCAAAGACACATGATTACTTCTCTCTCACTCCTGAGACTAACTTGACACACTAGGAAGTCAAGCATGCCAACGTCGCTATTCGCAAGGCTCGAGGACAAAAGATCCTTGGCCGCCCTATTCGCATGGAGAAGTGCGGAGGAAACTGTAGGTATTGCTGTGATGGAGGTGGCTCGATACTAACTGCATTGTAGTGGCTTACATCATCTTCCGCAAGAACGGCTGTCTTGTTCTCATGGATGAGGCTCGTAGCATCTTCGCGCCCTATGGTCCTATCGAGAGAATCGAGGTTCTCAACCACCATGCTCAAACCACACTCAATGTGCCACCTTCTCTGCTGGTTCAGTTCTCCAAGTTTGATCCCAAACGGGATGTGGTCAGAGTAAGTCCACTCTTTGAGTATTGCAAGCAACAAGTTGGCTAATGCTGTCTCAGGGTGTTGGTCCTTCGACTCCCTACCTCATCATGAATTACGATCCCAAGATGGTGAGGAAGATTGCTGACCGTCCAGCTAACGACCGCACCTTCATGGAGTTGCATGACAAGGACTGTCGTTCAATCTTCTTTGGTGGCTTGCCACACTACGCCGATTACAGTCTGGTCTCCAGACTGGCCTCGACCTGCGGGCATGTTGTCTCTATTGATTTGCGAAACACTCCTGACCAGAATGGCGGCCGTGAGTAACCCCATGTGTTTGACTTGTCTATCCAGCTAACTATCTTAGTCCCCCATTTCTTTGCCTTTGTCGAGTTCGCTCAGCCCTACCACCCCGACGAAGCTATCCGCCAACTCGTAAGTTCTCTCCGTCCTGTAGGCTCGATGTCTACTAACACCTTCTGCAAGAATGGAAAGCAGTTCGATGATGTCTTCTTCCGAGTTGAGCGAAAGCGAAGCAAGCCCACTTCCGATACACGCATGTATCCCTCGCCTCTCCGACCCATGCGCCCTCATCGTCGTGTTGGCTCTATGGCTGCTACTCCAAGCAAGCATCGCCGCATCCTTTCAAGTGCAGGTATTTCCCGAGAGGAACGAGACTTCATGAAGACCATGCGGACTCAGGATATGCCTGAGCCAGAGAACGCTCCCTTGAAGCCCCCTGTTGCACTTCCTCCCCGAAGCCTGGCTGTCCCTGGCTTTAGTTTCCAAGACTTCACCCCTGTTCAGTCTCCTGACAAGTATCCAAACATTGCTAACACAGGAACTGCGGTTCACTTCGCGCCCTCTCCAGGCAATGCTATGTCTCCGGCAGGATCTTCTCCCATTCATGGTCAAGAGCCTATTCCGCCCGCACAGATAAGCCCACCTCATGTCCTTTCCTTCAAGGACCGCATTGCCGGAGCAGGACTCGGTGTCACTGCTTTCTCACCCACCGCAGAACATGCCGCAGATCGATGCGAGGTTGCCACCGAAGACAAGGACAACGGCAAGGGACACCGCCGTGCCGCCTCTATGTTCATCTTACGCAACACACCTGCCCCTATCGACGTCTCGTCGTGTGACGAGTCCAGCAGTTGGCGCGAGAGCGGAACCTCTGAGGACGAGAAGGATCTCCTGGAGAAGAAGGCCAAAAGCCGAGCCCGTCTTCGTCGTTCCCATCTCTCTGAGGAGAACCTGAAGCGTAACCTTCTTGCACAGGCCCAGCTCAAGCGAGCTCATCGTTCCGAGGAGAACATGCGCGGACGACGTGGTTTCCCAGCTTCCCGTGAGAGGCTCATGTCCATGTCCAAGAATGAGAAGTCTCATAAGTCTCGCAAGTCCATCGGTTCTACCAAGTCTCGCAAGAGCGAGGTCACGGAGCGAGCCCCCGAGGGACAAGTCGTCCTCTCTTCCCAGCAGCCCATGCCTCAGCAGGCCATGCCGATGCAGCCCATGTACCCGCAGCCCATGCAGTACAACCACATGGTGCCTCAGTATCCCCCTATGTACCCCATGGGTTACATGCCGATGCAGCCTCAAGCGATGGCTCCTCCCGCTCCTGGTGGCTTCCACTACATGGAGATGCCGTACCCCCAGCCTCAGTACGTTCCTCCTCAGATGTACAACTACCCGCCCCCGGCCCCGTACCAAGAGCATCCCCAGGTGCAGTATGGTGAGCCTGCCCCAGTTTCCCAGGACGCTCGAGTGTCTCAGTTCCAGGACTCGCGCCAATCCCAGTACCAAGGTCGCCGCTATGCTTCCTATGCGCATCCCCAGGAGATGCAGTACGGAGGAGGTCCTCGACAGGACCAGTTCCCTGGCAACTACGGTGCCATGGTCTATCCCAGCTATGGTCCTCCCATGGCTCCCGGTCCCGTCGACACGGAGCACCAGCGACGCCAGCGTGCTGAGGCGGAGCGTTACCGCCGCTACAACTCCTAAACATACTCACAGAGTATGTTGATTGCTACACGTCTCTCTCTTCGGTCTTTCTCTTTACGTCTCTCTCTTCGGTCTCTCTCTTCACGTCATTCTCTTCGGTCACCGGATCTTTTTGACAACCTGTTCAACACTTACTTGCTCGCATCTTCGCTTTCGCTTCGCTTCGCTTTCGCCATCGCCTTCAGTCTTTCTATTTGCAAGTTACGCATATATGTACACTCGTCTCGACGTCACAGCTAGGCCTAGTAGCCTAGGCTCAATCACCACATCAGGTGATGAACTTATATCTCTCGACGTCTTCTTTCTTTATCCTCTCAAAGGTTTTCTTTTTATCGCAACAGCAACAGGAACCGCATGCTAGGCATGCTTCGCAGCATCACAGGTGGTAAAACATGAACAGACACCACCCCACTTTAGCTCAGACGCCCGTAGACAGAACTCACCTTAAGAGCCGCACGGCACCGGAGAGGTTGGTGAGACTGGCTTTACATTTGGGGTCAGGTCAGATCGGGGAGATCGGGGGGTCTGTGTAGTTTTATTCAATCTGAGGGTTATTGATTTTGCTTTGCCTTTGCCATGTGACCGCCAGAAAAGCAGAAAAAAACACAGCTTGGGGAAGATCCCATCTGAGGGAATCATCGTACCAAAAATTGTGTGTCTGCTCCTTGATACGATTGTGAATACGTGAGTGAGGCATGATGGGATGATATGACAGGACCAGTAAAAAGGGCCGAAAGTTAGTCCATGACCTGATGGAATATGGTGACCCAGGCTCCTGATATATTGCGTCGGAATTGTCTATTGGCTGACGGTTTGCTTAGGAATGACTTAATGCCTGATTAGTGTGATCCATATTTATCGAAGTAAAGGCCACTCTCGGCAGCGGAGCGACCAGCATTCAATGGCCTCGACTTCCTTCTCAGTCAATTGGCGATAGAGCGTTACTGTATCGGGTGTAGACGCTAACTGGGTGCGAAATCATAAACTACGGGCCAGGAGCGACTTTTTATTACCATGGATGAACTGCAATTTTTCCCTCCCTCCCTCTCTTCTTTTCCTATCATCACCAGTCAATCGGCAATTACCATCGAGAATAACACGCATAGTGTAACTACGCCAAATTACATTTCTACACAATGGGTTTTCCATCCTTTGCGGCGTCTAATGCCGTTATCTACCTCACTTATGGCGTGTTTCTGTTCGTGATCCGATCTCGCTGATATTGCCACCTTCTACCTGGAAAGTGAAGCTGACCACCAAAATCAGGATAATGGGAACTGGTATTGCTTGGAAAATGAGAAACCAGTCAAAGGAAGATTTCCTCTCAGGAAATGGAACTCAGACGGGTTAGAACTCCCCAATTATGCATGACATGCTTCTGAGAAAGAGATGAGATGAGATGGCAGTGATGCCCTTCAACTCACAAACATCTCAGTTCTCATCTTCTTTCTCAACTCAAAAACTGTTCCTTGGCTAACCACCAAAATAGCCCTCCCTCTGGCCTTCAACTTCATCGCCTCCGGTGAGTAGAGCCACGAGAGCTCTTGCTACTCATGACCCTCCGGAGCGGTAGCAAACGCAACATGTCAGCAAAAACGAAGAACACGGCTGTGAGATCTTGTCAAAGCTCCATCCTGAAGCTTCTCGATCGAGTATATCAGTCAGAGAAAATGAACGAGCAGGTTCGTACACTGAAAGAAGATGATGCTTCTCTTCCCCTACCTCCCCGAGTTGCGCTCTCTTGGACTCTGTTGCTACTAACCCCTCCAGCTCAGATGAGGTCACTTGTCTGAGCTGAACCATACTCGAACCACCTACTCCAGAGAAGCAATCTCGGGAGGCTGGGGGGAGAGGATGCGGCTCACTACGGGCGCTGAGTTGACGTATCGCCTGGATCCAACCTCGGAGCACATTCACTGTGTCTTTTCGGGGAGATCCTGGCGTGCGACGACGAAGCTGAGATTGTACCGTAAATACTCGATCAAGTTAATGCTTGCGTGGGAAAAGTGTTGCCGCTCCAAATCCACCCCTTGCCCCCTTAACCTTGGAATGACAACTGACTCTTGTAGCTCTTGGCTCCGGTATTCTTTTCTCGTATCCCGAGTTGGCCACCATTGCTGGTGTGCAAGGCATGATCGTCTACGCTCTTGCGTCGTCTCTTCCCATGCTCATCTTTGGATACCTTGGTCCTATCATCCGGCGACGATGTCCTGAAGGTTTTGTCCTTACCGAGTGGACCCGTCAACGATATGGCGTTATCACTATGCTGTATCTGAGCTTCATGTCTCTCGTCACCTTGTTCCTGTACATGGTTGGTGAGCTATCGGCTATAGGACAGGTTGTGCAAGCCTTGACTGGTCTCAAACCTCTGCCGGTCATGATTGTTCAGTGCATTGTCACTACCATCTATACCTGTGAGTCTCATTCTCTGCACCCTGATATACGGTCGGTCTAACATTAGGCAGCCCTTGGTGGATTCAGAATCTCTTTCGTCACCGATATCATTCAGGGAGCAATGGTCGTCGGTCTCGTCGTCATCGCCACCATCACTATCGGCGCAAAGACCGAGATTCAGCGGCCCCTCATCGACGAGTCTGGTCTCACCAAGTCCAACCTTCTCGGCTGGCAGCTTCTGTACATTCTGCCTGTTGCTGTCCTGACCAACGACTTCTTCCTCTCATCATTCTGGCTGCGAACCTTTGCTTCCAAGACGGATAAGGATCTTCGAATTGGTACCACCATCGCCACCATCGTCATCTTGTGTATCCTTACTCTCGTTGGTTCCACTGGTCTCATGGCCGTTTGGTCTGGAGCCCTGCCGATTAAAGATACCGCTGGCTCCGGCTCCGTTGCCTTCTTCATCCTTCTCGAGACTCTTCCCAACTGGGTTGTCGGCATCGTTCTTGTCATGGTCGTCACCATGAGCGCGGCTGCCTTTGACAGTCTCCAGTCCGCCATGGTTTCTTCTGGCTCCAACGATCTCTTCCGTAACAAGCTCAACATCTGGTACATCCGTGGCGTTGTCGTTGTCATGATCATCCCCATCATTGCCATTGCTCTCAAGGCTCCCTCCGTTCTTCAGATCTGGCTCATCACTGATCTCATCTCTGCCGCCACCATTCCCGTCCTCGTCATCGGTCTTGTCGACAAGTTCTATTGGTGGCGTGGATTCGAGGTTGTCGTTGGCGGTCTCGGTGGAATTCTCACCGTCTTCATCTTTGGCTGCGTCTACTACGGCAACGCTCAGGAGGCTGGCGAACTTCTCCTTTTGCAGAGTGGTCTCTATGCCAATGACTGGAGTGTCTTTGGTGCTTTCGTGGCTGCTCCCGTTGGCAGTATTCTTTGGGGTTGCGGTGCTCTTGCTCTCCGCATTGCCTTCCAGTATATCCACGCCAAAATCCGTGGACATCGTTTTGATGCCTTGGACCCGCCTGCGGACCTTCGTCTTACAAGCGGAGAGGAGGATGTTCCCTCGGAGAACGTTGTTTCTTCAACCGCTGGCAAGTTCTTTTAAAGAAAAATGAAACAGATGCCGTTGGATTCTGTCCCATCATGAAAGTTTGGCAAGACTCTGAAAGGGTCTTGTGGGGTGTCTAGTCCCGTATTTGGGATGTCTAGTAGAAGTTTAGGATTTAAATAAGTGGATTACATACAGTACATATATGCATGCTTGATTCAAGCTTTATATATCAGCTCGCTACCATATATCGACATTTATGCTCTCTTGGCTCGTATCTTGACGTTAGTTTGTGTTCATGACCTTGCTACTGCCGAGACTGGCACACCATGAACTCAACAAGTCCCAACATCAGATGTGCAACAAGAATGGCACAAGTGTCTTGAAGAAATCCAGAATTGAATTGGAGAAGTACTTGATAGACGTCCGTTCGCCGGCCTCAATGCAAGGTATTCTATAGTACAGTACAGACATGCTCATCGTACAATATACACTCTCATTTTACACATTTCCTCCTCATGAGTATCCTTATCCATACAGATCAACCCTTTTATTTTGTAGGTCCGTTCCAGCCAGCTCGCTTAGCCTGCTCCCTATTAATCCAATCCTGCCCCTCCCGGTACGACTCTATCGTCGTTGGAGAGATGGTTCCCCATATGCGCCATTGTCCAGACTGGAACGTCGTCTCGCTGACCTGTCGTGACAAAACCACATACTCCAACTTGTCCTGCACTTTTGTGCTGCCGGGGATGAGTTCACCGGTGGCTTTCTTGAGCTTTGACACTCGTTGTGTTGAGGCGATGGCAACAACGGCTTGCTCTGTGCTGTTCTTCTTGTCGTGGGGGTTGACGTTGTGAACCTGGTGTGCCATGACGCGAGGATACACAAACGTCTTGTTAAGCTTGACAAGCTCAAATGTGACAACTTCGTTGGGGTTTCGACGGTCGATGGCGGCGATGAGTTTCTTTCCGAACTGGCCTAGACATAACTGGTTGATAGCAGCCTTGTCGCCGGCAGCGAAGGCTCCAAGCATCTCCATGTACATGTTCTTGGCTGTGGGTGCGACTTTGCCTCGGCTGATCTTCCACTTGGGTCGGGTTGTCCAGCCGGGCATGGACTTGAGTTTCATTTGGAGGAGGGAGAAGAATTCGAAAGTCCATTGGCGGAGTCGGTACCATGAGTAACTGAGGAAGTCGAGGCCGGAGGGGTGTCGTGAGACGGGGAGAGCGACGAATGTGCCTTTTACAGTGTTAATTCTTGGTTCTTTTCACAAGGATACCATCTACAGCCTCAATTGGCGCTATAAGAGCCTGGAATTAAAGTATCACTCACCAGGAAATAGAGGACCACCTCCAGACTTGAAATACTCATCATTGGCCTTTTTCTGAATGACCGACATGGATTGAGTATCCGTCTTCTTGGAATCCTTAGCAACCGCCTTCTTCAACTCCCGCTTCATCCTCGCCGTCGAGGGCATCGATATATATCGACATTGTACCCTCGCCGCACCAAAAAGGCTTTGGCGCAGAATGGCCGGGCGCAGCGCCATTGCCGAGGAAGACATTGATGAACCTTTTTTTCGAATTTGTCGAACCGAGAGAATCGAGACGTAGGAAAGGTCGAGACTTAGACGGAGTCGGATACACCCGGTGGTTACCCGCGGCGCAGGTTCATTATCGAGCTCAAGCTTCGTCTTTCTGCTGTTGAAATTCGGAATTTCTTGGATTCTGGGCTGATGACATGACGGATCAAATTTGCCCCGCTAACCGAGGGTGGTGTAAATGTGGGGGACTCTCCAACCAAATGAAGTCGATTTGCACAGGCTAGACCGGTGTCAATCATTAACGTCCCTGCAAAGAGCCGCAACTCTCCAACGACATCATAGCTCGATTGCCTCAATCGCGACTAAAGGCTCAGTCCTATCCCCTAGACTTTTGTTCTGGCCAAGTCTCATGTTCTTTGAATCCCGGTGAGCCAATTTGGCTCTACGGAAAAGCTTGCGACAGCTTCAAACTCCACCTCATATCTAAACACCAAAATTGCCCATCATGAGGGCCACAACAACGCTCTTCTCAAGAGGCTTCTTCGGCCGAAGCATGGATGAGCTCAAGCGCCGCACACATATAGGTAAGCTCTGATTTGGTCTCTGGGGTGTATAGGAGCTGACAGTCGCAGCCGTGACCTTTGAGACCATCAAAGGCGCCACAGAACCCAAGCCTCTTTACGACTTCAACACTCCCGACGGTGTCCGCGACTGCATTGTCATGACTGACAAGACCATTGGCGGTTTCTCAGAGAGCAATCTTGACTTCCAAAAGTCCACCACCAACGCCGACCCCAAGATACCATCCGCCTATGCTCGTTTTCACGGCAATATCTCTACTCGCCTGCCTGTCGACCGTCCCAATATCCAGCGAACAGGTTTCGCCGGCTTCCGATCTCCAGACCAAAGACCCACCGCATTTGGTCGTTCCATGTGGGATATTGATCCATACATCTACCTCGCCTTGCGCATCAAGTCGGATGGCCGCAGTTACTTTGTCAATCTACAGACTGAGAGCATTGAGCCTTCAGATCTGCATCAACACAGACTTTTCCCCAAGCGACCAGGTCAATGGGAGACAGTGTTAATAAAATGGAATGATTTCGTGAGGACAAATCATGGTTTCGTGGTGGAACCGCAGACTGAGATGCTGCGACAGAAGGTCTTGACTGTGGGTTTGGGACTAACAGATCGTGTCGATGGTCCGTTTGAGTTATGTATTGAGAAGGTCTGGGCTACCAACGATGCAAGTGAGGCCGAGGTCACAGAGGAACCCCAGGCTGAGGTCACTCCAGAAAAGGGTCAACTGAGGAATAAGAAGGGAGAAAAGGTGCGATGGTGAAAACCCAACCACTACTTGGTTATAGATGAGACATGGTATCATTGCATGTGTATTCGTAAGTTCTGGTGCTCTTAACAAAGAGCAACCATGAGGCTTGGGTGATATATTACCCGTCTTGTATAAATAAAAGAAGGCATAATGAACTCCCATATATTGTTTCCGTGGATACCCAGCCATGTCTTCATCTTGGCCATCATCAATCATTACCCCCCAAGACTGAGTGATTCAGCAGTCTTTCGTAGTGACACATACTCAGCGGCGCAATCTGCTGCCAAGCCCAGATCCCCAGACAATTTCATGATCATGGCTTTCTTTGCCGTCATTTGGCATTGCATATTGATGTCTTCAATATTTGAGTAGTGATCAAAAGACTTCTGTACAGCTGCAAGCGCTTTTGTCATATATTCTGCCCGCCTCGCTGACTTGGGTTCGCATTTGCCAGCAAGCCCCATCTTGGCATCAACAAGATAGCTGTAGAGCTGAGCTGTCAGACTTGAAGTCTCGCATTCTAACGAGCGCGGTAATACAGCCAACAGGAGTTGCGAAGCTGCTTCAAATTCGCCCAGAGAAACAAGAATATTCGACACAGACCCGATCGCTTGCCACAGACAGGGAATAAGACGAGCTCCCCACGATATGCTTGCTGCTCGCATGGCTGTCGTGAACCCTCTCTGTGGACGACCGCATTTGTCAAGAAGGGAAGCCTTGAGGAGTAGAAGCTTGACTCGAAGAACCACGTCCTTCTTTTCATCCTGCAACTGCGACATCATGCTGTCAACCTTGGCAAAAGCGGCTTGAAGGTCCCCACGACGAGTCAGATAGTCAATATGTAGAGTATCCACAAGAAATGCCATATCGGGTTCGAGGTCGTCCATCTTGGATTGAAGGATCTGAGATAGTAGTCGCTCGGCTCCTTCCAGGTTATTGTGGTGTAAGTCCCTCTTCAGCTTGATGATACCGCGATACTTGTGCCAGTATTGGCTGGGCTTCCAAGACCTCAGCGAATTCTCTTCCAACTCATCCAGCTGGTCCAATGCTTCATTATATTTACCACGCGAAGCAAGCAAGAGTGCGAGTCTGCAGGTGAGCTTCAGCTCATCATCAAAGACGGCATTCCGGGCGTGACATTTCAGAAAGATCTCGCAAGTTGCCGACGAAAGGGTCGAGAGCCCTAGCCTGTCCCACAGAGCTGAGGTAAGGGAAAGGTATGAGCCAAACATGTTCTTCATGTTCCGCTCAACGATAATATGTGAACTCCGGACTATCGACTCAAAAGACGTAGCCACGCTATCTCCATTGAGCAACCCGAGTTTCGCTTCGCTGAGCAGGATGGAGCTCCATAACGTCCACATGCCCGTCTCTCTAGCCTTTACTCGGAGAAAGGCAAGGCTTTCTTTGCCCGTCCCAAGCAAACTGTTGGATTCCAGGTTTTGAGTAAGATCGGGGTGTGCGCGGCCGAAGTGGAAGAGCCAGTTCAAGGCAAAGTTGAGGCAGGTCATGTCCCGGTTCTCTCTCGCTGTCGATACCGTCTCAAGCATGGCTGCCACCGCTTCTTTGTAACAGCCAAAGTCAGCTTGTAGAACGGCGAGATTCATAAGAGCATATTGGTAGAACAGGCGGTCTCTGTTCTGCATGATATAGTCGAAGTATCGGTGAAGATAGTCGAATGCAGTGGGATAGTCGCCAGCTCTCCATGAGTCAAGGAATCTGTATGCTATTAGCTGTCAGGTGCGCAGATTTCTGGTGAGTCTACATACTTGAGGTAGTGCGTGAGACTAGGGATAAGGTAACTGTCGTTGAGTAGGTCGTGGAACTGATGACGGATCTCGAGCGGTATTCTGTTTCCGAATTCTAGCCTTATTAGTAGTTGATCTTGAAGGAGTGAGGACCACTTACTCTGCATCTGCTCGATCTGAAATTCCAGGAGGTTCTCAATGTCATCTGTGCTCACAGGGAGTGAGCCACTTTGATCTCCTGTGAGCATATCGCCATACGCCACAGAAGCCAGATCCATGACACTCTTATGATCCCAATCCTCTTGCTCGCCTAATAGGAGAACATTGTCGAAGCTCAATCGTCCAAAGCCCGGAATCTTGCGCTTCAGATACGGGGCAGTTGGCTGTCGGTAACGTACAAAATGTTTCCAAAGCTCTGTACAGTCGTGAAAGCGTAGGCGTTGGTATTCGAGTCGTGCTCTGCGTACAAAGGCTCCAAAGGGAGAATTTGCTGAAAGCTTGATGCCCTCGTCCTCTTCCACAGGCTGACCCAACTCGGCGAGTCTCTTCCGCTCCTCCTTGGTCTTGGCCAACAGACCAGATAGGTTGTCGAAGAAGTTGTGCAGTGCGTCCAAAGAGTTGATGTCCCAGAGCTTTCCGAGGAACTGATCCCATAGTCTCCGTCCGGGCGCGCCCATCAGAAAGGGGTAACTTCCAAGAAGCTTCTCAAAATCTTTGATGCTTATGACGAGACCGACGGTTTTTTCTGCTTTGCTCCATCTCTCAGACTTATTGGCGGGTGCTTTTGAAGGAGCGTGATCCATGAGATGAGAAGTAACGAAAGAAAGCACAGGAAGAATGGCATCACTTGGGACAGCTCCTTCGACGTAGAGCTCCACAAGAGCTAGAAGGCCGATTTTGGCCGGGTTGAGATATCGAGCCATGTTCAGCCAGAATAAATCTCACGATTATTGAGAGTGATGTTGTATGATGAAGAAGTGAGGAATGACAGAGGAGAGGTCCAAGTGCAAGTGCCTTCAACTTGGCACCAAAACGCGCCTGCCTAGAAGTCAACATTTGATGCGCTCTTGCCAAGAATAATTAGTTAGGTACCTTATTGATGTTGTATTCTTCCCATGAGTCTCAATATGAACCTTTAAATAATGAGGCTATCGATGACTATACCCTTTGTGGCTGTCGCTCTGGATGTGGTGTTGTTGCTGGTGTTTGTTGTTTGACCGGGGCATCTTCGGAAAGTTCCGGCCAGAAGTGGGATGACACAATCTCAAATGGTGGGGAAACATCACGAACGACGTCAAGGGGCAGACAGAAATCGAAGATGAGCAAGATATGTATGGACAATAAGCTACAAAATTTATCATATTGACTCAATGCTGAAAATTTAAAGAATATGAAATGATAAGTCAATGATGATCAGTTCTTTACTTGGACAGGAGATATTCTCAGCGGGAATATAAAGAACGAAATTAGACGAATATGATGAAATTAGGAGATATTAGACCATGTTTTAAGAGACACAAGGTAAACTCGGACAGAATTTAGACGATGTCAACATAATATTAGAGGAGGTTTAGTGCTTTTTTAGACGAGAACAGGAGGCATTTTAGGTGAGAATAGTAGAAACTTGACAGAATTTAGACGAGTATAAGCAAAAATTTGAATATGTTAGGTACAACTTAGACAAGGAAAGTCAAAACTTAGATCATGATGAAGCAAAAGGTCAGCTGTGGGGAAAAGAAGCTCAGAAAGGAGGCAGAAAGACTGGACGACAGATACCAAGCTTGACTCATATGCACTCACGACACGTCCAGTTTCACATCACTCAACGTACTCCAGATTCAAAGTTTAGAATTTCAACAATCAGTCAATTCGAGTCTAGGAAACATGTACAAGGTATCTCCAGAGGGAGTAGTCCATGAGGGAGTGATCCAGCAGTTGTCCAACGCATGAGCTGCCACAGATCATACTTAGGCGACCTTGTCCTTGTTGTGGTAGTTGACCTCCTCGTTCCAGCTGTACAAAGTTAGTATAAGTTCTCTGATAGTCGTAAAGCAATTGAGCTTGAAGCTCAATGGCATAAGAGCTGCCGTTCAAGCTTCTTGAAGCTCTGCGTCCGGAATGATGTCACAACTTACAAGAGAGTCTGCAACATGTTAGCAACGTGCCATTGAACCAAGATATCCATTCCAAACTCACCTTGTCTCCGTCACCCCACTGGTAGTTCTTGGAGCGGATGTTCTGGTAAGGGTACTCGGTGCGCTCCTCCAGAGGAGGCATGTGGCTCCAGTGGTCCCAATGCTCGTTCCAGAGCCAGTAGGCATTGGCAGCAGCGGCGACAAGGCAGGGGACGGTGCCGCTTCAATCTTGTTAGCCATTGCTATCCCAACGTATCTTTACGATCTCATCGCCTCCAACTTCCGATGCTCCGGATTCAACGCAGGGATCGAAATTCGCTCAAGGGTTCGGGTTCGGACGTACTAGATGGAGATCTTCTTCCAGAGCTCTGCCTATCGTCAGCAAGCACATCCAATGGCTCCAATTGACCCAATTGTGCGTCGTCGGGGTGTCTACTCACCAGTGGTACCGGTAGCGTGCTCCTTGATGTGCTGACGCTCCTTGATGAACTCGTTCTCGGTGGTGCTGGCGAAGCGGCGCTGGAGGGGAGCGCGGATTTGCGCAGTGGCGCGCGTAGCAGCGCGGGTGAATCGGACGGCGGACATTGTTGACGTTGATGATGTTCGCTCGGGCTGGTGATCAAGTCAAGTTTGTGATCAGGTCATTCTTGAACAAGCTCGGTTAGAACCGCCAATGAAAGCTGCCTCAATTGTAAGGTACCAATTTTCCCCGGCCCAGGCTGATGACGGCGTGCACGTGACCTCGTGCTGCTGGCGCGAAATTGAAGCGCAACACCACGCGGTGGGGCTCTTCGTCATCGCGAACTCTTATAATCGAGTGTCTTGTTGTAACGGCCACAACTTCAGATTTATGAGGTTTGGGCTTCTAATTTCTTCTTTACCCAAGTCTTACGCTTTTTCAATATCATCTGCCTCATTCATGGTCGCCAATTCAAGCTCCTTCACAATCTATCGCCGAGTTCCTTCGCCCCTCAACTCATGACCTTCATATCGTCAACATCACGAAATGGGACATGAGGCGCCTGCCGTGATTGTTTCCGACGTCTTATGAAATTTACAAACCCTCGAAACTCACTTATAATCCGCAAACATGACGTTTCGGCTTACCACCTGGAACGGTGAGTTCAGTTGCTCCTTTCTTAGCCCTTGCACTAACATCTTCTGCAGTCAACGGCATCAGGCTCGTGAATCACATCCACAAACCCTAAACTCATCCTAATGATTTTTTATCACAGGAATCCTTTTGGTTATCAACCTTGGAGAGAAAAAAGAACCTTCCAAGTACGCTTCTTCATCTCACAACCTGCACCTGTCATTTTCAACTCACACCTACTCAGGCTATGTTCGAGATCCTTGAAGCAGACATTGTTGTTATGCAGGAGACCAAGATTCAGAAAAGAGACCTTCAAGATGACATGATTCTCATCCCCGGCTGGGATGTCTTCTTCAGCTTGCCCATACACAAGAAAGGTACAACCCACGCTTATCCATTTGTCAAGCGACAGCATCTAACATTTCCCCAGGATACTCTGGAGTTGCCATCTACACACGCAATTCAACATGCGCCCCGATACGAGCTGAAGAAGGCATCACCGGTATCTTGACGCCGCCAAAGTCTACGACCAGATACCGCGACCTGCCTGAAGACCAGCAGATTGGCGGTTATCCTCGACCTGGCCAACTCGACGGCATCATCGATGAAGCAACTCTCGACTCCGAAGGCCGCTGCGTTATTCTTGAGTTTCCAGGATTTGTGCTCATTGGAGTTTACAGTCCTGCCAACCGTGATGAAACTCGCGATGACTTTCGCATTGGCTTTTTCCAAGCGCTTGATGTGAGAATACGAAACTTGGTCTCTGCAGGCAAGCAGGTTATCCTCACGGGTGACTTGAACGTCATTCGCTCTGAGATTGACTCAACCAACGTTTCAGAGACACTGCGCAAGGAAGGCATTGATCTCAGCGACTGGATGAATCTTCCTGCGCGGCGCATCTTCAACCAGCTCATCTTTGAAGGCAGTGTGCTGGGCGAGAGAGACCAAGGCCGTGAAACGCCTGTTCTCTGGGATCTGTGTCGCTGCTTTCACCCTGAGCGAGTCGGCATGAACACATGTTGGGACACCAAGCGAAACACGCGACCTGCAAACAACGGCAGCCGGATCGACTACGTCTTGTGCAGCGACGGCATCAAGAGCTGGTTCAACTTCTCAAACATTCAGGAGGGGTTGATGGGCTCAGATCATTGTCCAGTCTTTGCGACCTTCTCGGACAAAGTGGCGGTAGGCGACGAAGAGCGCTCCTTGCTGGAGATGATGAACCCTCCCGGTATGTTTGAGGGGGACAAGCGCCTACGGGATTGGAACCCGAAGGATCTTCTTCCTTTGTCCGCGAAGCGTATACCAGAGTTCGACCGACGGCAGAGCATCCGCGATATGTTCACAAAGAAAGCTACGCCAGCCGCCCCTCCACGAGAGTCTACGAACACAGACGCATCTACAGAACCCTTGAAGAATGGAAATAGCAACACACCAAGGTCATTGGACAAACTAAACGAAGTGTCAGACTCACAGACCAGCGCTAGCTCCACGCCGAAGCTGGGCGAGACTACCAACTCAACTAAGCAGTCAATATCACAGCTTAGCTCCAAGAGACCAGGAACGGCTACAGACACAACGAACCGGCCGTTTAAGAAGACCAGGTCTTTTACAAGCGCCAACAGCACCAAGAGCAAGGCGGCCGCGACGGGCCAGCAAACATTACAAGGATTCTTCAAGCCAAGGACGCCCGCAGCTCAAGCTAATACGCCAGAACGCGTGGCGGCAAGTTCTACGCCATTTGGAACAAAGAAACCAACAACATCAGCAGACAGTCCGCAGCGACCATCGAACGACACACAAGCCGCACTTTCAGAAGGGGAACCGTCAGATGTCTCTGCGCCCGGCAAGGATCCCGACTCCTCAGAGAGAGTGTTCGACCCAATTGAAGCCAAAGAGTCGTGGTCCAAGCTGCTGGGCAAGAGGGTCGCACCAAGATGCGAGCACGACGAACCGTGCATCAGCCTGACTACCAAGAAACCGGGCATCAACTGTGGTACGTTATACGACAGCAGGTGATCTAACGTGCATGCATACTGTGGCGCTCCCGCTACGCAACGCCCGGTGCAGTAAACGTCGCTTGTCGATGCAGTGGTTCAAACTCTGTGAGCTAATCTTATTTTGATGACAGGTCGATCATTCTACATTTGCCCACGTCCACTTGGGCCATCGGGGGAGAAGGAGAGGAACTCGGAGTGGCGCTGTGGTACTTTTATTTGGAGCAGTGATTGGAGTGGCTCGTGAGGTGAGCTCGACCATGTAGCAAGGTGTCTTGGGTCAGAACATTGTACATACAGGAGATAGAGCAGATCAGTCATAATAGAACGTGCTTGTTTTGACCTCGAGTTTATTTTCCATCTGAGTGCAACGTGATACGCTGCTGATGCTGACTATCTATCTAACTAGCCAGTAAGTAATCCCAACGATGAAGTGAGTGCCATAATCCAGTGCAACAATAAACAGAGCAGGTGAGCTGCAGGCTGTGCTACCGTCATTGACGTTATCGTCTGCAATCCCACTGTGGGTATCATCAAATCCACAAATGTAATCTTTCCCTTCGCCCATACCCCAAACTCCTGGCTCTCGAGGTCGCATGTTTAGAAATCAGTCTGTCCAGACACATCTTTTATCTAAGCAGCGTTAGATATTAATTAACAGTTTCTTCTAGTCAATGACTTACTCATTCTCATCTAGCGATCATAGATAGTGCTTGTTGATATGAAAAGATTCGACATGAGGACCATTTAGCCATTGTCCTAATTAGGACCAGCAGTGGCACGGCGGCGTCGCTCAGAGGGGCGACGGGGACGGTACTGGTAGTCAGGGTACTGTCGGCGATGCTCTTCCTTCTTCTCGTCTGCCAGGCGTTTGTAGTAGGCTCGAACCTCGCGAGTCTCGGAGTTCCAAAGTCGGCCAAGGACCTGGGCTGTCATGATGTCAGTAATGTCCTGCAGGTTGTCGCATACTACTTACAGATTTCATTGTTCGTAATGTCGGGACGTCGAGCCTTGACCGAATGGTGACGCTCCTTGCGGTAAAGGATGTAAGCGTTGGGGGGTCGTGGAATCTTGGTAGGGATGGCAGGTTGCTCGGAACGCTGCATAAAAACAGCTTCAGGAGCGCCGGCGAAGTTAATCAGCATTCCGCCTTGAGCGACATAATCGCTAGCAGTTCCGAGGTAGTAGCATTTTTCGAGGTTATCGCGAGCGTAGAGAACAGGTTGACCAGTTTCCAGCCTGTTTGAAAGTTGTAAGCAAATGTAGATGAGAAATACTTGGACGCAGTAACTCACATCAACAGGTTGGCGAGACCGGCTTTGGCGCCAGCATCCATCTCCTCGTAGAGGGGCGCAGGAATCTTGACAAGCTTACGCTCGGTGTCCTTGTTCTCGGGAGTAAGGCACTGGAAGATCTTATCGACGTGATCAAGGCTCCAACTACTGACAAAAACAGTCGGGTTCATTGCGCCGGGTGGCATCAAGATGAAGGTCGACATGATGATGGTTGTTCTTGCTGGCGTTGCAAGAGAATGCAGAAAGGTTCTTCAGATAAGCCCAGTGGTGGAAAGAGAAATGCTTGAAAGGGAGGTGTTGTGAAAGGAATAAAAAGAAAAATAAGTGAGCAAGCCTGCTGGAATTTGTAGCAGTGTTCTACAAACGCCGCCTTGCAACAAACGCCTGAACCTCTTATTGTTTCTCTATTGATGCACTCTATTGATGCACTGAAGTGGAGCATTCCAGAGATCGGTGGGGCATCAGGTACGTATCTTTCTTAGATTCTCCTTGGACTCCCCTGTCACTCACTTTTCTTTGTTTGAATCATTGGTCTGTGCGTTCCCGCTCTGCACTGCACTGGAATCTAACACTGTCTGAGACTGCGAGCCAAAAAGCTAGTGATGCTTGGCATACTAAGTGGGAGCAAGGAATCTGATCCAAGAGCTTCATGAAAATATTGAGTCTATTTCCTGAACTGGACGTCAGATGTTAAATATATCTTTGTGAAAGTTGAGAGTAAATCTTCTCCCTCTTGGAGTTGACTTGTAATACATTACAGATGTCCTGCTCCAGGAGTTCTATCCCAGGCTTACTCCCGGTCTGTCTTTTTTTCTTTTGACAACTTTAAGTAGCTTGCAGACTACTCAAAACTGACTCTGCATAACTCTGGATATCTGTCTATATTGAGTTTTGCCTGCCGTCCGTATAATGCGCTGGAAGTAAAATCAATTAATATCTGTGGCCTTAACTCGACAGTAGCTAAAAGCGGGCAACGTCTGTCATGCCAGTGTTGATTTTAGTTGGTCATAAAATCGTTAAGTAAACTTTGACTTGGAAGATAAACATAGGTGCCGTGATCTCCTTGCAAATATAAAAGCCTACTCCCAAACCCATTGGCATCCTGCCTTGCGAACTGAAGTCTACTATTATACTCTGTTCGTGATAAAGAAGAACTCCGATGAGAAATACTCCATGAACTAAAGGTTCTATCGCTATTTTGCGTTGGGAACTAAATATCACAATCTTTAATTCATAGTAAACTACAGCAATCACTTGCATCAAGTCCAGCCGAAATATCAATAATCTTATACCAGATAAACACCCTATCCACATAGTTTCAATTAGGACACACTCAATTTAATAGATATTCAACTACTTCATGGCAAGATAGGATCGAGAAATAAAAATACTGAACATATATAAATATCAAAAACCTCGGGAGCTACTTTCTTTAAACTGAAATGCAACTTGCCAAGCAATTATTACCTCCGGCAGATCGTCAACGATCTAACGAACTCCTAATGCTGTCTAGGAAATTTCTCAAGCCCGAAACGGAACAGGGCGCTCATCAGTGGTGGTGTGATGCTAGCAGTGCCAAGCCCTGGCGGCGCTCAGATCGAATGCCTGCAAGCTCCAACTGGCTTCGGTGTTGGTGCTGGCGTTGGCGTTGTTTATGGGTGTGAATTTTCTAGAACCCGCAGTGCATATCAGGTCCATCGCTATCACCGGAACATCTCTCCTTCTTCACCCACCCACCAAAGATCATTCTCCCAAATTCTACCTTCTGGCCTTTAAGCTTAGTTACTTTGCTCTTGGACCTCCTTCATTCTGACATTCTCCTTCTTCACTCACCACAACCATGGCATCTCAGCCTCGGTCTCAGCCTCAGAATGGGTCACCAGTGCCAGCTAGAGCCACGATGCAAGACATTCAAGCTCTCTTGAATGGGCCAGCTCTCAGTCACCTGGAGCCTGTTCCTGGTGGTCAATGGCACCTGCTATCTCGAGCTGATGATACTATCCTCATCATGTATGTGTTGAACGACGGCACCCAGGTCATGACCACCACGCTTGATCTGGCTGTGGAGGCAACCGTCGCTGCGAATCTTTGTTGGCAGCACGTTTACAGCTTCCCAGCAGGTGAGTGCTTGACTTCTCTCACCCAACTCCGACTTTTAGACTAACAGAAAAACATCACAGGCTGCAACCCAGACGGAACTTGGGCAAATGGGAATCCACAGGCCTCGTCTGCTATCAACCCAAACATTCAAATGGCATCCTCAGTCCCGCTATATTATCAAGCAGCAAATGCGGACAATACTTGGGCAGCAGATGCCACTGTCCATCAGGATGGCGGAGCACCAGTCTCGGTTAATGCTCAACTCTCTGCTTCTTATCAGCCACTCAACCAACACCAGTCTCACACCCAAGCTCAGGCACATACCGCACCAGTGACTGCAACTATGGGTCCAGTTCTAAGCACCCAGCCAATGAACATAGTTGGGACTCAGCCTGGAGAGGTTTCTGGTAAGTATGTCTCCTACGCTTAGAATACAACCCAGAACTTACTTTATACTAGCGTTCCATAATGGAGGTGATCCTGTTCTTGGTACTGGATCATTTTTCCCAGAGAATGCAAATGTCGAATCACCTAACACCGACCCTAGTTGGGGTTCTTTCGCCGAGAACATATGATCACCATAATATGAGGGTTTTTCTGGTCGACAATTGTTTGTTTACAGAGCATGTTTGGACTCGTTAGGCGGTTTGTCAACCCATGCCCTCTACTTGAATGTTCTGACATGACGCAACATAGGACAAGAATGAGAGATGAGTTTAAAAGGCCGCACTCTACCTTTGTCACTGGGAATGACAATATGTTTTCTTTGAATGGTCTGATCAGGAAGTGTTCAAAGACTGATCATAAGTTGGACTCTCTGTTGAGAGGTGTCTCGCGCAGTATAGGCATGAACAAATATATTCCGATGATGATTCTAATCCCATGTAACTTACTGGGTTCCAGAAACCCATTTTGTTCTTCCTCAGAATGACATTAACAATCAATAAAAAACACAGTCCAGTGAATTTATTTTTCTATGGTTATCATTGGTACCAAAAACCAAAAGAACCAACTTATTGAATCAACTTTGTAGGTTCCCGGTTGAGGTTGGAATTGTGTTTGGCATGGCCCACAGCAGGATTTGAGGGCGGGGTAGTGCAGGGCGATTGTTGTGTAGCATGATTGGCTACTGGGTGCTTGGCGATGCCCAGCAAAATGAGAGCACAGGGGTTAAAACATAGTATGAGATCACACAATTCTTGCACCCTTGTCTTAGACGTTCAGGACGACGTTGCCATAGACAAGGGCCCAGACACGACATCTTAGACAATCTGTCAATCTTGACCTACCATGAGCGAGCCCTTCTCCTCAGTCTTTTATCTCAGGAGCCATGCCCGTTGCTTGAACTGACAAGTGAAATTTCTCCTAATTGTTGATATCCGTCACACAACAGCCCTTCATTCGACAACGGCCAAACCCTGGGCTGCGTTTGGATCACGACAACGAACAGCGAGAGGGGCAACTGCTAGTCTAACTTCTTTGGGAAAGATTTATAGCATTGGACCCTACAGGTGTGGAAGCACACTGCCTACTTGGCAGGGCCCTGAGACCCAGCCTCCCTTAGGTTGCCTTGCCTATCTACCTGTGGTGCCTGTCCCTCAGGCACGGGAACCGGGCACATGTACGGTTGACTCGTCACTGGTGACTGATCGAAAGCTAAGGGGTCCGGTCTCTAGACCCTACGCAAGTATGTGTTCCCACTGCATACGTGCTGTACTATCTCGGCTAGCTGACTAGGTCATAATTATCACACGCCATGGTCTTGATTCTCTCGAGGTAGCACGTCAGCCCTACAGCTAAAGCGGAAATAGCATGGGGGTGTGACCGTCAGCGGTTGCGGGATCAGGAACCGGGTTCACAGCACAGTACCTAGACCGGACGGCACAGTGGGTCCGCTATACGAAGCTCAAAGATGGTTGTCTAATTGATCTACATAGAGTGAGGTTGGCACAGATTTCACTGCCAAAACCGGTCCAAGGCGCTAACTTCAACATTTGTTAACCGCAGACCAGCGTAATCAGTCGCTAAAAGGAACCGCCAACCCAGCTACAGTATCTTGCTTGAAACATTTTTGGGTAGATCTCAGCTTGTATCACCTCCTTCAACACGAGCATCTCCAGTGCTCCACCACCATCACTACCTACCACAAGGTCTTCCAGGAATGCTTGGACCAAGCCGGCGCATAATTGCTTTTTGGAAGGGAGATGTGTTACACGGTACCGGTTAGGTACCAAGGTATTCATTATTTATCCTTGTAATAATGTACGTGTCTTGTGTTGAGTTGGGATGTCGATGAAAGAGCTAGCTACATGAAGAGCAATACCGTATTATTTCAATAAATTGGCAACGCCTCGTGAATCCTTTTTAACTAAATCTAGGTCATAAATTAGCCGAAATATGTAGAAATAAAAACCCAATATTTGCACTAAATATTAGGATTTTATTAAGATCTCCATGTGCTTCCTGGCTCAAGCACTACTTGCGGTTTGGCAGCTGTCGAGCTCCAGCGCTTGACTGGGTGGCTGGACACCATCAATACACATGGTCATCGGGAGGGCCGTACAGTAGTCAAGATAAAATGAAATGGTGTATGGAAACGCTGATCAAAAGTGCGCACAGTACGATGGAACAGTATCTGATGCATACATTACAAGTCGGCGCATGATAGACCTGGGATACAGCTGTTTGCGTCACATAATTGATCGTACTTAACACGAATAGAACGGAATTCACTGTACAAGGTTTGTGCGTGCCATTGGATTTGTGAGGAGTGTGTCGAGTCGAGTTGACAGTTGACACTCAGCCTGAGCTTAAACCCGTCGGGCTTATCGTCCGACTCCCCGAATCGCCAAGACTCGATTCCAATAGCAAAAGTAAAACCACAAGACATGTCTCAGAAACCCAAGAATTCGGAAATGCCACGTCTGGATTGCGCTTAGCTTATCCTGTTTCTCACTGGTGACACAACTACCATCCGCATCGCCGCCCGCTGCCCAACAGCCACTAGTGTATGGATAGGGAACATGAGTTCATCCCTCACAAAACCTCCGACACTTGACGGACATGCTGATTGTGATAAGCCGGCTTTGCCAACTGATGATTTAAAACGATCACGTGCCTTTAGCTATCTTTACTGATTTACTGTAGTTGCCTAAGTCAGACCTTATGTATGTACTTAGGGTAGCTTAAACCGAATTTCAGGGCTCACAGATCGTAGTGAATTTGTTGAGTCTCTACGGTAGTCCATACAGTATCTACTCACGGACAATTCTCACGTCGCAAACACTAACAAAAGCAAGTAAGAATGCCCAGACTCTTTCCACTCATGCCATCGGGGAAAAAATTGCCCAAGCCCCTGCAAGCCATTCCATCAACTTTATTAACTATCCAAGGAGTTTTTGTACCGATGTGTGCGTGTGTCCGTCTCATCTGGGGTTGTGAAGTCTCACTCCCGACGTATGACTGGTCGACGAGTTTAAAAGCCATTGAGGCTGAAGACCGGGGTCGACGACAAAAATGTCTTTTTAGTAGATTTGCAAAATCTTGGCCCCCCCTTACTCTTCCTGGTATGAGATCTTCCGCATTTCTCCCAGACGATGACGAGCCGACGCCAGCGCGTTCTCCAATTGGAGGATCTCGACCTGTTGGTTGGTGGCTTGTCAGTTGCTGATCTTGCACAGGAGGGCTGAGATAAACTTTGCCGGATATAGTAACCGTTATGAACGCACTGCCCGGGGAATGAACTGGACTGTGAGGGGGTATGCAAGGTGATGTGTGGTGACAGGGGGGAAAGGGTTGCCAAACAGATTGACAGGGAGGCTAAGAGCTGCTAAACTTACTTGCTGTTCCATCTCCCGCACCTTGAACTCGTGCACTCCGAGCTTGGAGTAGTCCACCTGGTCATCCTCCTGGCTTCGCTCCTTGATCAAGCTCTGCACCTGGCGCACCAGCGCTCGGCATGCCGAGCCAACAGCCTTGCTGGCCTGCTCGAGCTTCTCTTGGCTCTTGGACATGAACCCTGCCTTGACTCTGCTGGCAGCCACAAGCTGCGCAGTCGACGCCGCCACGTCGTTAGAGGCCACGATGAGCTGTTCTGGACTGTTGCGCCCAGAAATGACACCGTCGGCCGTCTCGATCAGAGTGTTGGTCGACGACGCTACAGCCTTGGCAGCAGAGATGAGACCCTCCGTCCACCGGTTGTTTTTCTTGTAGAACGCCGTTCGCGACGTAGATCCACGGCCAGCCTGCACGATCTCCTGCTGTGTCAATGTCGCCGCCTGAATCAATTGCGTAATGGCGTTGGTGATCGCCGTCGCCGCATCCAGGATCGAATCGTTCACCTTTAGCTCATAGGTTGAGTAGCCATCACGAGGCTTGTTCTTGAGCTTGGCAAGTCGTGCTGCAGCCGCCGCGATGGCATCCGCCGCCTTGCTCAGCTCCTGATCGACCAGGTCACCCAAGTCTCCCTTCTTATTGGCGAGCTTGCCAAACCCTGGCGCGAACGACTCAACCAGCTTGTTGAGCTTCTGCAGGTTCATCTGAACGTCGTTGTTGCTGTTGATGACCACATCCGTCTTCTGCAGGGGGTCCATGCCTTCCAATCGGAAGCTCTGAAGCCCTCGCAGGAACTGCACAGCCGAGATAGCCGGTTGGCGAGTGCCGTTCATGAGCGAATCAGTCTTCTTATCATCTGTAGCTAGACGAGAAAGACCCTTGGTGTTGCTGCACACATCAGCGATGGCGCCCGAAAAGACGTTGATGGCCTTGATGAGCTCGGCGTGTGTCGCATTGGGTCCATCCGCGATAAAGTTGTTGAAGGACGTAGCAAACTCCATAGCACTGGCCGATGCCTTCTCAATCTGTGAAAGGACATAAGACGGAGACGCATTCTGGTTACCAGCCTGCATGCTGGAATCCAACTCGTAGAGCGCATCGTCCACACGTGAAACACCCGCCTGAAGAACCGAGTCGATAATGTCGTTGATCTTGTCGAGGTTGGACATGATGAGAGCATCGATCTGGCCATCCAAGGCGTTGTCAGTGTCACCCTGGTTCATCTTCAGCTCGTTGAGCTCGATGAGAGTCTGATCCATGCCCGCCTTGTACACCTCGAGCTCCTCCTCCTTGTCACGGAGAAGCTGCTCAAGGTCAGAGCTTCCGTCTCGGAGGTTCATCTGAGCATCCTCCAGCTGGCGTGACTTGTTGCGCAGTGCCTCCTCGAGATCCGCCATCTCACGGTTGTACTTGGAGAGCATTGTCGAAAGCTCGTTACCCTTGCTGCGCTCAAGATTGTCGGCCTTGTCTTGAGCCAACCGGAGCTCACGCCTGAGCTTCTCAACCTCGTCCTTGCTGCTGCCACTCGCGCGGTCCTTGTCGTGAAGGGCGCGATCACGCTCACGGATCATGTCGGCCAACTCGAGATTCTTGGTCTTAATCTCGCGTTCGAGCTTCTCTCGTCGGTCGATGGCCTCCTGTGCGCTAGCTGCCTTGAGTTGGACAGCCTTGAACTTCTGAAGGAGATCGAGATGCTCGTGCCGCAACTGAGAGTAGAGCTTCGCCAATGCCTCGTATTTCGTCCTCCATGTGTTGACCTGCTCCTGAAGGGCCCGGATCTGATCATCCTTGCTGCTCATCTGCTGTCCGAGGCTGTTCTGAATGTGCGACAGCTCACCCTCGAGAGCCTTGACTCGCTGATCGTATTGTTGCAGCATCAACTGGTCACGCTCATACTGAGCACGAGCGTTGAGGTTCTCTCGCTCCAGCTCGGCAAGACGTCCCTGGGTCTGCCATTGAGCCTGCTGCGCCATAAGCGCCTCCTGCTCTCGCTGTTGCTGCTCCATCAGCTGTTGTTGCTGCTGCTCGAAATCACGCTGCGCTTGGAGCTGCGCCTGTTGTTGGGCCAGGAGAGCTGCTTGTTGCTGTTGTTCGAGAATGCGCTGCTGCTCTTCGTACTCCCGGTTTTGGCGGTCCAGCTCGCTCTTCCAGAACTCGTTCATCTCGTCGGGGGCGTCGTTCTTGGGCTCTGGTAGAGGAGATGGCTTTCGCTCAATCTCTTGCTTCGGTCGCGCAGGTAGTGCGGGAGCATCGTCATCTTCAGCCAGGAGGTTTGGAGGATCTTGTGGAAGCTTGGGAATAGTAATAAGGCTGGTGAGATATCGGAGGTTGGAGCATTCGTAGTAGAACTTGACCAAGCGATAATGCTGTGCATCGTAACGTTCACGAAGAGGTGAAAGGGCATCGTCATCGCCGGTTGCTTTAAACATGTCAATCCTAAAGATCCTAAAGGGGGTGAGTGGGAGTGAATCACTGACTTGTATGCATCGCGCGCAGCATGCTCGTGATGAACTTGTAAATTCCGTAGCTCTCCTGGACGAGGGGCACAAGCGCCGCAATGCGACACTCGTTATTCCCAACATTTCGGAAGTGGGAAAAGATCAACTTTTGGAACTGCTCAATCTTATCCTGCAGCACCATAAGGTCGGTGATGGTCTCGTAACCTTCATTGGGGTCGTTGATGGCCTTTAAACTGAGGTACTCCTCGTACTCAAAGGTTCCGTTGAACTCGGGATGTTGGTGGTGAAAGGAGAGCTTCGCAAGGAGGTAGTAAACGTATTCGCGGATCAGAGGCGCATAACCGCGCATGCCCTCGCCGGATCCGCCAACTCCGCGGTTCAAGCTATCAATCCACCCGCGGTTCGCCATTGCCTCCTTGAGGGCGCTGGGGTGGCCCTCCTGGAGGACCTTGTGGACTGTGATCAGGGCCTTGAACGTCTGGACTTCGTCGGCAAGGATGGGCTGGCTGTTGATTGATGGTCGATCAGTGGAAGTTGTCATGATGGGACGCATGAGACATACACCTTGATGCCGGACCAAAAGGCGGCCGAGGACCGATGGTCCCATGTATATACAATGCATGCTCGGACATGCTTTCGCTTTGGGGAGATCTCCTCGACATTCGTAGCTTTCTTAATGTTGATGGCGAGCTCTTGATCGGTTCTGCGCAAGATGACGAAGTCAGTTTGATGTTCGTTCGAGATGTGTATGTCACTGACTTGGTATGTTCGGTGCCGCGTATAGTAGCAGCCATATTTGAAATCGGTAGCGGATAAGCTCCGCAATGCTATAATTCGATAATGAAGAGAGATAATTGCACAATGAGAATCCGCCGTGAGCTTCGACGATGCTGTATGTAACCCCTGGAAATCACGAGACAATTTCCCTGTCAGGCAGCGCCGCGCAAGCGAAATAGATCAGGCAGAAAGGAAAACAGTAGCAACGAGTAGAGGAATAAAAAGAACAAGGCAGCAAAGTATCTGAGGATGCGCGCAATTCAAAGTATTTCGCGGTCGTCGTCGTCAGCCTTGACAAATCTCGGGCGACTGCTTGGGCGTGGCTCGTCTTGGCTGCGATTCCATGTCGTAGCTTTGAGTGGCTGTGACTGGGCCGCAAGACGGAGCGTCATACGGGGTACGTATTCTTGTTTTGTAGGTGGGGTAACTCCCAACGCACGGTTTAACCCAAGTTGGAATAAGAATAGCTTCGCTTTTGAACAAGATTAATTTGATGAAACAATTAAACATAAACATAGCTTTATTAGCTATACTCAATGTCATGGAGGAAATATGGAGCTTTACTGAAGGGTTTGGGGCGTGCAAAGACAATACCACATAGTAATTGATCAGCTGCACGCGGTTCAACACATCGAATTACCGTATTGTTTCAATAAATTGGCCACGCCTCGTAGATCCTTTTTAACTCAATATAGGTTATTAATTACCTAAAATATGTAAAAATCAAAAACATTTATTATCAAATAGTAGGACTTCTTGGGGAAAAGGTATCTACAGGGCGTGGCTAATTTATTGAGATAGTACGGTATCTCTCACAGCAATTACATGTCAGACACTGACCTTAGCTGGTTGTTCATACCGACAGACTTCAAACCACGGTGAATTACCCAACATCATGTAGTCCAAACAGGAGAAACGTCAGTTCATTCAAACACCAAGCGGGCACCATGCCCTCTATAGACCAGGCACAGTTCACTAAAGGTATCTTCAAATTCAGACAAATGGCTGCTTCAAACGATGTCTTTTTTTTGGTCTCATTGCCTATGGACATCAAAATGCAAGCCCTTGCCATGCAGAGTTTCCCATCCGGACGCAGTACCCCAGGTAAAAAGAAGCCAGCACCACCAAACCCCTCGCAATATCTTTTCTTTTAGATCGTGGTCTCGTAGGGAAGAGGGGTGACAGTCTGAGGGGGGTTGTCGGAGAGCGACAGTGTGTGAGCCTCACGGGGTCCAGCGGGCTGACGCTTGACCTGGACGACGGTGCCGTTGGCCTTGGCCTCGCGTTTGGCCTCGGCGTTGGCCTTGACTCGCTTGAGGAAGTCCTCACGAGATCGGGACTGCTGGATGTGCTCGATTCGGACGTTGATTCGCTTCTCGATGTATCGGTGCTTCACCTGCTTGTAGATGATGATACCGACAGCAGACTTGGTGACGTTGTAGATGACACCAGTCTTGCCGTGGTAGACCTTGAAGGGCATACTGCAAGCCATTGTTAGCCCTCCTGTTTCCTTGCCCACAGAAATTCTCCCAAAAGCGTTCCAAGTTTCGCAAATCTCGCGTGTCTTTTCGTCGCATTGTGGAAAAGGGAGCTCTGCTTACCCCTTCTGGACGGCACCGTTCGTCTTGATGTCGACGATATCACCAACGCGGTACTGTCGGAGATAGGTGTTCAGGGCAATCATACCCTTCTTGCGGAAGTCCCGGCTGAAGGCATACTAAAAATTCACATCGTCAGTCTCAGGCCGACGTCGTCCAAATATTTCATTCTCGCAGGATCGGTGGTTGAACATACGCGGGTGCCCGCTCTCTTTCCGTAGGAGTGACCCATCTCGAATGTGATATGCCGGTACCGGTCGGGTTGGGGTTAGTAGTCGTTGTTGGCGAAAGAGATGGTGAAGTCCTTCACTTGGTGTTGTGGATTTCTCGAAGGCGGCCTTGTGGGAGCGGAGCGGCAACTGAGATTATCCGAATGATTTTTTCCCGCCTCAGTAGGGCAAGGGCGATTGTGGGTGGGGTCGTGCCCGCACCTGCCATTTTCTTAGGGTTCTGGTGCAGCTACTACACGTGACATCTGACAATCGCCAAATTCCCCGTCACACATTTCCCGGATTTTGGAACTTGTGAGAAAGTTCAACTCCCGCAGAACACCCAAGGAGCAAGTCAAGTGAGTATCACCACGAGCATCAATTCAAGAGTGCATCAATTAACAGAATCTTCAGGATGCCTCCCCGCGCCCACTCCAAGACCTCCCGTGTCCCCCGCCGACCCTTCGAGTCTGCCCGACTGTCAGTATCACCGGCCACTGAACATGAGCTTGTCTCTGTTTAAGTCGAATGTGAAATAAAGACTGACCGAATAACAATAGTGACTCCGAGCTTAAGCTCGTCGGCGAGTATGGCCTGCGCAACAAGCGTGAGGTCTGGCGAGTCGGTCTGACTCTGTCCAAGATCCGTCGTGCTGCCCGGTATGTTGGATTGAACCTCTGCACTTTTTGTGTGCGCTGATCAAGATTTTTTCTTCTAACAATTTCTCACAGTCAGCTTCTTACCCTCGACGAGAAGGACCCCAAGCGTCTCTTCGAAGGCAATGCCCTCATTCGACGTCTCGTCCGTGTCGGTGTCCTTGACGAGTCCCGCATGAAGCTCGATTACGTCCTGGCTCTTAAGATCGAGGATTTCCTTGAGCGCCGTCTTCAGACCTGTGTCTGGAAGCTTGGTCTTGCCAAGTCCATCCACCACGCCCGTGTCCTGATCCGCCAGCGTCACATCCGAGTCGGAAAGCAGATCGTCAACGTTCCCTCTTTCATCGTCCGTCTCGACTCCCAGAAGCACATCGACTTCGCTCTTACCTCGCCCTTCGGTGGTGGCCGCCCCGGCCGTGTCCGCAGACGAAAGGCCAAGGCCGCCGAGGGCGGTGAGGGTGGTGAGGACGAGGAGGACGAGGAGTAAATGCAACCCAAAATGCAAAAACGGTTCTCCCTGTCTAGGGCTCTTGGTGATGGGATACCACTCATGGGAAGGGGATTCTCTTCATAGCTTGCGGCGTTGGCCAGAGGATAAAAATGGAATGATTTCACCGGATAAGGACAAACAAAAATTTTCCCGGTGTCTCTCCAACTGTGTACATGAATCCCATGAAACATGAATCCAATCATGACCCCTACCCATAATTGTTCATTTGTTGTGAATGTTCAAGTGACACTTACAGTTGACATGAATTTGATGACTGTATATACGTGATATGTATTGTAATTATCTGTAGTAAACCCATTGCTATGTCAAAAGCTCATCCTTGCCCAGCATCTTTGCCATCGGATCGTTTGTCGCCGTCCGTTTCCTCCTATACTCATCCATCTCTTCTTCCGTAACACCGTTCATCATTTCTTCTCTTGTCCGCTTACGCGGCTGCTCCTCCTCTTTGTTCTTCTCAGGCTCTTCCTTTGCTGGCTCCTCTGTCTCTTCCTCATCTTCGACCAGATTGGCACCTGTTCGTTGACGCTCAGCTGCCTCCCATGCCAGCTTGCCGTCATCTCCAGTACAGTAGCTGTTCTTGATGAATGAATGACAGCAAGAATAGCCCCATTTGAAATTGGCCCACCAACTGCCCCATACTGAGGTGTGGTTGTTGATGAAAACATTCTCGGCATACTTCGACTTGGCCTCCTTCTTGGGCGCACCCTTGATCAAACCAGCCTCGTCGTACTCGACAAACGTTTCGGATTCTGTCACAGCCATGCTGCGCAAAGCGGCTGGCAGGGCCTTCTGGTCTCCACCATACTTCTCAGCAAGAAGCTTCTCACGTTCCGCACGCTTTGCCTCTGCCTCTTCTCTCTCCTTCTTCCGGTAGAACTCTCCTGCTGTTGGGTTTGCTTGTAGATGCTGGCTTGTATCACCGGACTTCTCTTGTGCCTCCCATGCATACCGCTGGGCATTCTCGAATGCGCCGGCATCGCCAGAGGATCGCATGAAGCCCTCCTCCGCAAACGCGTCTGCCGCCTTGTCTGCGGTTGCACCAGCATCGACCAATGATCGTGTTTTCGGATCGTATTTGGCAGACTCGAGGTCGAGGTTCAGAAGGTACTTGGCTGTATCTTCTCGTATTCGCAGTTGCCGCGTTGCTGTGCTCTGATGTTTGCTCATGTCGTTCTCTTCCGCGTACTTGTCGCCTTCATCCTCTTCTTCTTCGCCGTTCTCGCCCTTGGTGGCCTGTTTGCGCAGCTCCTCCATCTGATTGAACTCATCCACGACGTTGCGGTATTCCTTCGCATCATAGCCATTCCATCGATCACGTTTGGCGTCCCATCCCATCTTGACGTCCTGGATCACCTCGTCGGCCTGGATGTCTTTGCCTGTCCATTTTGCGCCCTTCGCTCGTGGTCGACTCAAGCAATCCTTCTTCTTGTGTGTCATGGCGCCGCAGTTTTCGCAAGCGCCTTTGCGGTACTTGGTCGCAGCTGGGCCGGCCTTCCTGCCGCGATCGTACCATTGAGACTTCTCGTCCCTCTCTTCGCGACGCTGATGCTTGAGGTAATCATTGTCGTCGCCTTCTTCGCCGGCGTAGAAAGGGCGTTTACTGATGAAGGATGGGATGTAGATGTTCTCCTCCTTTGAAGCGGCACCAGCGCCGGCACCTGAAGGTGGTGGTTTGGGTGGCGGAGCAGCCATGTTGAGTCGTTTTCGGGGTTTCCGAGGTTATGCGAAGATTAAAAGCCGATGCGAAAAACCGAGGAGCAAGATTTAGAAAAGACAAAACCAGGGCTGGTGATGCCTCAGTCGCAGATCATGGAGCCTGGAGCGGAAAGATGTTTAGATAAGCAGTCTTATCAGCACGTGATAGCGTGTCGGGCAGAACGCGTCCTATGTTACACAAGAACGCGTCCCGGGTTACACAAAATGCAAGTTCGGGTTACACAAAATGCAAGTTCGGGTTACACGAAATGCAAGTTCGGGTTACACGAAATGCAAGTTAGGTTACACAAGTTGCAAGCTTGAAAGGAAGGGCGAGACTCAACTTGACCACGTCCAACGTTCTCAGGCCGAACCACCCATCCAGTGATCACTGGTTTGGACGCCAGTATTCAAGGGGATATGCTCAGCAAGTCGAAAACGTTTAGCATAGCTTTGTATGGGAAATACAAGCTCAAGTTACACAAAATACATTCAATAAAAAGCAAGTTCAGGTTACACGAAATGCAGGCTTGGGTTACACAAGATGTAAGCTTACCTTCTATAAAAAGCATACTCGGGTCACACAGAATGCAGGTTGGGGTAACACAGAATGCAATCTCGAGTTACACAGAATGCAAGTTCGGGTAACACAAAATGCAGGTTGGGGTTACACAAATTGCAAGCTCTGGCTACACAAAGGCGACAGGATTTAAATCTCCCTGGAGTTTCTACTCATTGCTCTCTCCATATCAGCCCCTCGGTATGCTATCAACACTGGCAATACTTGCAAACTGCTCTAGACTAGGTATTTATTTGCTTTATAATATAAACTAAAGATATCTCTGTTCAACTATTGAATTGCTTCAGTGTTGCAGTCAATCAGTCACGTGTGGTCGGTCGTACAATCATGTGATATTGACTCATCCATTTGCTCTATGACCTATTTCTGGCGTGCAAAGGGTCACGAAGCCTAAATAAATCTGATCGCAGGTGGGATAGGTAGTCAGCTGTAGGGCTAACCTGATAGGGAAGAAAAAGAAAAAAAACAAAGCCAAATAAACTAAAGATATAAGCAAAGATTAAGCAAAGTCCAAGCTCAGAAACTACGGCCAGGACACTTTTTGCCTCGAGACTCGCCTATACAAATGTGCATCGGGAGCTTCTTGGGCATGCGAAGGGATCTTGGACAGATAGTTCAGAAATCGCTGTGGTCATAATAGAGACCCAGGTTAATTATAATCAATTTTAAGCAATATATATAAGATATTAATTATATTTGTATATAAGTAATTAAAGTGATAAATGTAGGTTTATATCAAAAGGTTAGTTGAGATATGTAATGATAAGCATTCTTATCGACACGTGATCGCGCGTGTCGGTGTGAGGCTGGTTGGCAGAGCCAAACGCGTCTTATGTTGCACAAAGGTGAATGAACTTAAATGGGATCACTTCTTTAAGCAGTGTTTGGCTCTCTTATCTCCAAAATTCATTTTTGAGCCCTGATGGATCCAAGCTCTGAAGAACATGGACTTGTTCCGGGTCAGACTCAATTGTATCGACCACTATCAAGCGACGCCATCGCGATATGACCCTCAACTCCGCAACGATATTCGTCCCTCTCAGATCTCAAAGGAGCCCAAAGTCCCGGTTGTGCGTGTGTTTGGAGCTACTGAAACGGGACAAAAAGTATGCGCGCATATTCACGGTGCGTTCCCGTACTTGTACGTGGAATACGAGGGAGGCTTGTCCCATGATGAAGGTTTGTAAACCGCGATCTTCAATAAATACAGCAATTGCTGACTTGTTTTAGTTGGTGCTTACATCTATCGCTTTCATCTGTCCATCGATCATGCGTTGGCCGTCAGCTATCGAAGAGATGAGAAGGGTAACAATGCAAGGTTTGTGGCAAGGGTCACACTTGTCAAGGGTATTCCCTTCTATGGTTTCCATGTTGGATATCGCTTCTTCTTGAAGATTTACATGTTTAATCCCATCGTTATGACAAGATTGGCGGATCTTCTTCAGCAGGGTGTTATCATGAAACACAAGTTCCAACCATACGAAGCACACCTTCAGTACCTTCTTCAGTTCATGACAGACTTTAACTTGTATGGCTGCGATTACTTGGACGCATCAGTTGCTCGGTTTCGTTCTCCTGTTCCCGAATATGATCAAGGATCAAATTCGTCGCATATGTGGCATAGCCAGTCAATTCCCATGGATCACATTACCGATGAAACAACGCTTCCTCGGAGTAGCCACTGCTCAATCGAAGTGGACATTTGTGTGCAGGATATCATCAACCGACACAAGGTCCAGGAAAGACCACTTCATCATGACTTTACGGAACGGACCAATCCTCTTCCTGGAGACATGAAGCTCGTCTACAGCATGGCAGGACTCTGGAAGGATGAGACCAAGAGGCGAAAGCGAAAAATGCAAGATGCAGCTGAGGGCAGCAGTCCATTTCCACCGGAAGTTCTTGTCTCGATGTCAGCCAATCCTCGTGACTCTCAACCGCAAGGCTGGATTCATGAGGAAGAATACCGGGCTGAGATTCAAAATCTCATCTCAGGAGAAAGGGGCAGCGGCAGCACAGAAGATCTCACCTTTGAGGGCTTTGCAAAGTCTCATCCGTATGAGGAGCATGTCAGAACAACATTAGAATCTGTCGAAGATCTCTTCCCGTCGAAACTCGCACCAGCTTTAGGATTACCTGTGGGCGTGCAGCCTGAACAGAATCTGGGAAGCAGCATTGTCGTCGATGGGCGCAAGGCACATCAAATAGCAGAGACATACGATGACTTCTTCCCTGAAGATTCAGATGAGGAAGCCATCACGGCGCTAGTAGTGATGGAGAAGGCCGCCGCAAAAGGCCCTCGCCGCTCTACAAACCAGCTACCAGAAGAAGACCTCGAGGAAGAGGAAGCACTGGACATTGATCTCGATGAACTTGAAGAAACAGCGATTTGGACATCAACCATTGGGGTCTGTCAAAGTGGCCTGGCGTCTGGCAAGCTACCTGATATCCCATTGAGCAAAGAGTTGCTTGATCATGCAGAGAATGAGGGCTTAATTGGGCGTACATTGAACGCACCATCATTCAACTCGTCCAGCCTGATACAACTCAAGCGACCGCTGGCCGAATACACATCACAGGAGGTGTCTAATAAAAGGACTAAAACTGATGAGCAGTCTCTGATCGATGAGGACGAAATGACCTTGGTTCATGTTCCCTCAACAGACCTAAATCCGCATATCACTCCATCCTTCAGGGGAGCTTCCATTCTCAAAGGTCCTTCACCGCTCAACAAAAACACCGGTTCCGTGCTGAAGGGAGCTTCTGGTTCTAACCAAAAGCTGAACTTTCCTACTGTCAAAGATCAGAATGATCCGAACACGAAACTGCGTCTCAGTCAACTGAGCCAGAAGTCCGCTTCGCAACAGGCTGATGATGGCCGTCACACCAAGCACGTTTCTTTTGATCCCAGCAGCTTTCTACCTGCCGAAGCAGGGTTATCTCAAGTTACTTTGTCGTCCTCATTGATATCGTCTGGAGCATACGAAGAAGAAAACGAGAGTCAGGAATCGAAAATTCAGCGTGCCCTGGACAGATTCGCCAGTCCGCAAGTTCGCTTGCTTTCTTCCCTGCCCCCTTCGGCGGCTGATGTGGCTTCTTCATTGAAAGAATACATGCTCCCTGATGTGATCTATCAAGATGCGTACTATAGCAAGGAGAAAGATGTCCCTGGGCGAACACGCGAATATGCCGGGAAAGAGTTTCGTCTAGAAAGTAATACTTTGCCTTATCTTCCCGAGTTTGACCCAACGGGAACATCGCCAGCCAACTATGGACTCAAATATGAGACTTTCGACAAGGCCACAGCGGAGCTTCAGTACGAGCGACAAAGGAAGAAGTGCTCATGGAGAAGTTGGGAGCTGGCAAACCCGCCGCCCACATATCAGGAAGTCGAGGACTGGTGGATCGAGAAGAAACGCAAAGCGAATGCAGCCCCAGGATTTACACTGCCATCTACTCCAAGGAATTATCATTCTCAAATCGATGGACCCACGCCAAAGAACAAGCATGGCTTCAAGTACACGCAAGGCAACAAGGCAACAAGTGTGCAGCATGAGGTTCAGTACATGAGTACGATGAGTTTGGAGGTTCACGTAAATACCAGAGGGACGTTCGTGCCGAATCCTGAAGAAGATGAAGTTCAATGTGTTTTCTGGGCTATCAAATCTGATGGAAATTCCTCTGACAGTCAAAACTCAGCTGGGGCTATGGAAACAGGAATTTTGTTGTTGTCTGACGATGTCGACTTTACCCAGCGCATTTGTCGTCAGACACAAGCCGAGGTTATTGCAGAAACATCTGAACTGGACCTCATGGTCCGAATGGTCGAAATTGTGAGGAACCATGATCCCGACATCCTTACAGGTTACGAAGTCCATGGTAGTTCATGGGGCTACCTGATCGAAAGAGCACGTCTCAAGTACGATTACAACCTTTGCGATGAATTCTCTCGCATGAAGACAGAGTCACACGGCAGATTTGGCAAGGAGAATGATCGATGGGGATTCAATACCACTTCAACGATCCGAGTGACAGGTCGACATATGGTGAATGTCTGGAGGGCGATGCGGGGAGAGTTGAATCTCCTCCAGTATACCATGGAAAATGTAGTGTGGCATTTACTTCACCGACGAATACCTCATTACTCTTGGAAATCTCTGACAAACTGGTACAAAAGCGGCAAGCATCGTGAGCTTGGTAGAATGTTGAGGTACTACCAGAGCCGTACAAAGCTCGATATCGAGATTCTAGATGCCAACGAACTTGTTTCCAGAACGAGCGAACAGGCCCGGCTCTTGGGCGTGGACTTCTTCTCAGTGTTTTCGCGAGGATCTCAGTTCAAGGTTGAGTCAATCATGTTCAGAATTGCCAAACCAGAGAACTTCCTCCTTGTGTCGCCAAGTCGCAAGCAAGTTGGTGGCCAGAACGCTCTTGAGTGTCTACCACTTGTGATGGAGCCACAGAGCGCTTTCTACAACAGCCCCCTACTGGTCCTTGACTTTCAGAGTCTATACCCAAGTGTCATGATTGCTTACAACTATTGCTACTCGACCTTCTTGGGACGGGTCACCAACTGGAGAGGCGTGAACAAGATGGGCTTCACTGACTACAAGCGCCAGCAAGGCCTCCTTGTCTTGTTGGAAGATTACATCAACATTGCACCAAATGGTATGATGTATGTAAAGACGGAGATCCGCAAGTCGCTGCTCGCCAAGATGCTTACTGAGATTCTGGAGACTCGAGTCATGGTAAAGAGTGGGATGAAGCAAGACAAGGACGATAAAACGCTCCAACAACTTCTGAACAACCGACAGCTTGCTCTGAAGCTTCTTGCCAACGTCACTTATGGCTACACTTCAGCATCATTTTCTGGTCGTATGCCATGCTCGGAAATTGCGGACAGTATCGTACAGACCGGCAGAGAAACCCTTGAAAGGGCGATTGCTTATATTCACTCGGTTGAGAAATGGGGAGCAGAGGTCGTCTATGGCGACACTGACAGTCTTTTTATATACTTGAAAGGCCGGACAAAGGATGAGGCCTTCGATATTGGTAACGAGATTTCGAAGGCAATCACCGAAATGAATCCTCGACCCATCAAACTCAAGTTTGAGAAGGTCTATCACCCATGCGTTCTCCTCGCCAAGAAGCGCTACGTTGGTTACAAATACGAGAGCAAAGACCAAGTCCAGCCCGAATTCGATGCAAAGGGAATCGAAACTGTCCGTCGCGATGGTACACCCGCGGAGCAGAAGATTGAGGAGAAGGCTCTTCGTCTACTATTCGAGACTGCAGATCTCAGTCAAGTCAAGGATTATTTCCAGAAGCAATGCCAAAAGATCATGCGCAACAACGTCTCTGTGCAGGACTTTTGCTTTGCCAAAGAAGTACGTCTAGGTACATACTCTGACAAAGGAGCAGCACCTGCAGGCGCTCTCATCAGCACCAAGCGTATGCTTCAAGATGCTCGCGCAGAACCTCAATACGGCGAGAGAGTTCCTTATGTTGTCATCACTGGTGCTCCAGGCGCACGACTCATCGACCGATGCGTGGCTCCTGAAGAACTTCTTAGTAATCCTCACTGGCAGCTCGATGCGGAGTACTACATCTCCAAGAATCTGATTCCTCCTCTCGAGCGCATATTCAATCTTGTGGGCGCAAATGTTCGCCAGTGGTACGATGAGATGCCCAAGGTACAGCGTGTTCATCATGCAACTGCTTTTGGCAAAAAGAAGACGACTCTTGAATCATACATGAAGTCCACACACTGCCTTGTCTGTGGCCACAAGTTCTCTCAGGAAGATAATCCTCTTTGTCCATCCTGCCGCAAGAACATTCCCTCATCACTTATCACCCTTCAGACGCGACTCACGAATGAGGAACGTCGTCTACAGGAAGTGCTCTCTCTTTGTCGCAGTTGTTCCGGCATCGCGCCCGTTGAGGACGTTGAGTGTGATAGCAAGGATTGTCCTGTGTTTTGGACACGCATGAGGCAGACTGGCAAGACGAGAAGCGAGAGGAATGCGAATCAACCCGTGATACAGTCGTTGGTGGAGAGTGCGGAGAGGCTATCACTTGAGTGGTGAAGATGGATGATTGGGAAATGATTATTTATGAGGCGGTATTGGTTTTGTGTTTATATGGCGAGGCGCATTGGATGGAGGCTGCAGTGAGCTACATATCTGTAGAGACAACTTTATTTTTATTTTAATTGATGATATCAGTAACCGTTCATTATGATAGTGTTCTATGGTCTATCCACCAGCCATTGGATTGGATACTGGCGCAAAGATAGATATTCTGGGCATCGGGAGAGCAACGAGATCAGCCTTGGGACCATTGTCAGGTCTAGCACATCTGGGACACCTTCAAGATCCCCTCCACGGTAAGATAACAGGCAATCGGTGTCTAGAATAGGCACTCCTGTGCTAACAAAGGCAGATTCTCGAGCAGCAGCAGGTACATCTGAATTATCCACCAAAGCTCCTCACTTTACCAAATGAGCTACTGCTTAGAATCTTCAGTCATGCCCATCCATTTGGTCAGCTATTTCTAGCACTTACGTGCAAGCGGCTACTTGCTATATCCTCCCTGATAACCATACAGATCCCTTCTGCGTCTGAGCATCACGCTCATGGCACATGTTGTTCTGTGATGTTTGACCTCCTAAGCATTCTAGAGCTATTGGGCTATCGAGGAGGCGTCGGCAGGTCGGAGGCGCTGTGCAGCGATTGCTATCGATATCGACCCAAGCAAAGAAGCTACTGGGAACTTGTGGAAAAGCGTTACCCAAACGAAATCAATTTTTTGGGTTTACTACAGTATTGTTGCGTCGTGGTATTTGAGAGGATGGGATATCCAATGCCCTGAGTGCTGGTGTGAACAACTCAAAGTTTGAGAAACTTCTGTCCCCCATATGGAAGCGTCTGCCTTGGGCTAGAGGTACGTGGCCATACTTAGGGACTCGTACCGCGGGATTCTCGACCATGACGACTTCGGCGGTGGCGTATCGATCTTGGGAGCCAGTTTCTCTGGATCAAAGGGAACCCTGGCAAAAGCAAGACGATGCTGATATGTGGCATCATCGACGGTTCGGGAAAGGAACTCAACAATCACCTGTCCTGTTTCTTCTGCCAGGCCGAGGCACAACTAAGTAGCGGGACGGCCGTGCTGCACGGTTTCATATACATTTTTATCGACCAGTGAGCTAGATAATGACGTCTTTTGTCAAACTATTTGGGCCTGTATGCATGAGTTAACAGGCTTCATGAGATGTGGGAAAGCTCTTTGCCTGGTGTAGTCTGATATGCCCTAATGCTTCACTCAACAGCACATACTGAGAAGAGCACACACATCACAAACAATATGGTCCAGGCCCATCATGCCCTCTGTTGTGAGGTCCTCGAACAGAAGCCCTCTCTGAGTAGTCAGTTTTTTCTCCAACATACGTCGCTCCATCCAGCCTCATCTTGGCGAGGAGATCCGGCCTCAGAACCAGCCAAAGGCTCAAAGCGGAAGTCATCACTTGAGTGGTGAATATGGATAATCAGTAAATAAATATGCATTGTTTACAAGATAGTATTAGTACTTTATGTTTGTATTGCGAGACTTATTGAATAGTGTCAGTTGAATGAGGGCGTCCAGGACAAAGGGAGGGCTGCGGTCAGCTACCCTATAGAAACAAATATCGTTCCATTTTTGTTAGGTCATGACATCAACCTGTTATGTTGTTTCGCAAATACCGTTTTAAATTAAAAGCGATATTCATCTTGTCAAATGAGACTATATGAGTGATACGATATAATGTGGTGGTATTGAAACCTGTAATCTGCCCATTGGCGATATACAATAGACAGACGTACGCCGTGGTATATACACATGATGACCAGAGCGTACTTGGCACTTGCTTTCAGTAAGAATGTCTTGAGACCTGCTTTAATTTAATCTGGCCATTCTTGTTCATTTCTCCCTGACCTCAGATGTTGATGTCAGTTCATATATGTATTTCGTGGGCCGTGATTCCATCGGAGCGGTTTACCGCATCACGGCCCCACTCGTACTTGGCGGGGCCGATTGAAGATTTTCGGTTCTTTCTTGTGAGAAAAAAACAACGGTCACTTGTCTCAAACAATTGATTCACAAAAGAACAAAATGTCAATATTGACTCAATAAAGTTGAAACAGGCACATGTGATAATCTCGTATCCCTACGTAGTCTATCTATCTTGACGGAATCCTTGCCGAGATCTATCCCGGGTCCTCCGGAATTATCAGCTGCTTGGAGATATGTACCCCTGTCGGCATTAAGGGACTCGATAATTCACGATAGCGGGTGCTTGCCATGAAATTATTTATCTGTAGCGTGAATGGCATGCATGTATCAACCAGAGTCTCATAGATGAAGAAATCACATGTCTCGAACATGTACGGATAGAGTTCCCCAACATTAATCTGAGCACTACTAATCCACAAATAGATCTCAGGTACAGACCAGGTCCAGGTCCAGGTCCAGGTCAGACACTCGCTGACATGTGAAGCAGACCAAGATCGAGAGCGAAGCTTAGCGATCTAGATTAGGGACCTGTTCGCTTCAACCTTGCGCGGCGCCTCCACATTCCCAAAGTCCACAGGGAGCCAGCCACATGGCATCGTTGACCCTAACTCTGGCTGGGTCTGGGTCAATATGTACATAACCAGAGCAAAATGTGAGAGGAGATAGCGACAGGGAGGTCTGGCCCGGACGGGACGAGACTGGGCTCGGCTGGGCTGCAATGCGTTGCCAGCAAACGTCACCTCTCACCTCTCTCTGACTCTGACTCTGAGATAATGATTGCGCGGTGTGAGGTGTAATGTATGTACCTACCTACTGTATGATGTGTTGTACAGTATCCGTAAGCTCGGCTCCTATGTGGAGCAAGGGACATGTCGTTTTTGATGCCGCGTACCGTATTTTGGGTAGCTATAGCCGGGTAGCTAATTATATGCATCTGAGGATGATAATAATACGGTAACAAACAATATTGAATTTGCTTGTGACAAACAAAGCTGATACAGTAGCTCTCAGATTGGGTTGGAGAGTGTGTGTGCCTGAGCGAGGGCTCAAAGATAAACTCAGACCCAATCAAAGCTTCTAGATAGCAGCCAGCTCAAGCTAGAACGTTGAAGGGGCCGAACCGTATCCGTAGCTAGTGGAGGTTGCCCTTGCAGTGGAAAGATTGGGTGCGTTCCGTGTGGTCTGGTGTCTGATGACTGTCAATCGTGTAGATCAAGTGGCCAATATCGATGATCCGAGGCCAGGATGTGACCTTGACAGTCAATGAATAATTGACAACTGACAACCAGAGACAGCTCAAGACATCTTTGGTCATGAAGAATATCGACATGTCGAATGAATATCCCTTCTCCATAGGTACCAGACAGCCACATCTTGTGACACTGCCGGAGGATCAATTCAGCGACCGAGAGACCTAACTAACCCTGTACAAAGGGTCTTCTGAACTCTGGGCTGCTCTGTCCGCCAGCCTGCATAAACTAGCAGCCAACTCAACCCCTGTCTGTAGCCAAGAGGAGCGTCCAGCATGAATCTCCGAGGCATGGCCGCGCCGCAGAGAGACCGCTCAAACTTGATGCAGCAGAAACAAGAAAGTGTATCAGAGTTGAGCTAGCAAAACTTATCTATGATATCAATCTGATGTAGTACCAGTGATACTGCAGAGTACAGAGTACAGCGCTGAAGTTACTGATCATCCATGTGTCCATTGACCTTCCCGCCGGTCCGGTCTCTGCCGCAACGCCCTGTTCCTTGCAAACAAAAAGCAAATAATTCAAAAATCAACAGGCGATTATTCGGAAGCTGCTGACATATATGGAATGCTTTGTAAAATCACATCAGCAGAACAGTCCGAGTCAAATCGCCACGAGAGGCATGGCTTGTTCTGTCCAAAACCCGAGATATGACTGCAAGACATGATCCCTTTGAGGGGATGGTCTCCCGTCTCGGCAAGCAGCCGATTCCATTTCCAGCCATTCCAGCTCACGGAGGAGGGAAGGAATCTGGATCTGGGAGGGGGGGACAGTCTAGCAATTTAGCATTCAGCCAAATTCGACACCTATTATCCGTACACCTTCAGAGCTGCAATGCGCTGTGCTACAAGGGGTCAGGCGCTGTAAGGCCAGCAGCTGCCAGGCGCCGCCACCATCCAATAGGCCCGGGCAATTTGTCGACGACGTCCACCACCTCAACTTATTACCGGACAAGCCAGCCGTCCCCTCGCCCCTCCCCCCACACCTTCCTTCCCTGGTCTTTTCCCGGCACGCGCACCTCCCCCCGGGCA